>SWBJ01000183.1:0-94520 GCA_024195555.1 Aureobasidium sp. EXF-12298 | reverse complement strand
ACCCTTGACATCGGCCTTGGTCTTGTCGGTCAACTCCATGATGTACTCAGCCTTGGTGTCAACCATGTGCTGGAGGATCTTGAGGTCGACGACAGCGCCAAGGTTGTCGGCGTTGGAAAGGAAGACAATCTCGACACCGCGTTCGAGCAGCTTGTCAAGAATGCCAGAGTTGTAGAGCGACTCGAAAACGTCACCGTGACCGGGAGGGTACCAGTCAGAGATCTGAGAGTTGGCCGACTTGGGAGCGGGGAGGAGCGAGTCCTTGAGGACACGGGGGTATCTAGACTGGTTGAAGGTCATGATGTCAATGTTGTGGCCCTCGTACTTCTTGATGATGTTGGCGGTGTCTGCGTCGGTGTTGAACGAGTTCATCAAGACGAAGGGAACGTTAACGCCGTAGGTGCGGTTGAGGTACTCAATCTGTCTAACGGAAAGGTCGAGGAAAGACATGCCGTCACGGACCTCGATGACCGACTTGGGGCCAACGCAGCCCATGGAGGTACCGAGACCACCGTTAAGCTTGAGGACGGCGAGCTTGTTCAAGAAGTCGACGGACTCCTGCTGGGGCAGGTCCTGGTAGGCAACGACCTGCTCAGGCTTGGGAGGAGCAATGCGGGACCACTCGATCTCGTTGCCCTTGGCCTTGTCGTTGAGGTATCTGCGGAAGAGAGCGAAGAAGTTGTCCATCTCAGTCTCGAAACGCTGTTCGTCTGCGTTAGATGGTGGAAACACACAACTGTCTGAATGCAGAAAACTCACCTGCTTCTCAGCGGGGTCGGTGACCGAGTCACACAGGTTGTTCAAGGCATTGCGCATCTGCGAGGCAGCGACCGAGGTGGAGGTGTTCTCGAAAGCCTAGTTTCATAGGGTCAGCAACTTAGAAAGTCGAGTTGTAGAGCTGTCGAGTGTTGAATGTCTTGACCGCGCCATGGGACATGATGCGGACGAAAACACTAGCAAGGTGTGTGCACAAGCTTGCAAGCGTGAAACTGAAAAGGCATGTAACAAAGTGGGGGCCAGAAATGATCGCGTCAGCTCGGCTTTGCTGAGATGCAGACGATCGAGCTCCCCACCCAGTAACAGCAGTCTTCGGCTTCTCTGCTTCGAAGCAATGACACGGTGTCACAAAACAAGATTCGCTACCAGCTCATGGAGGAGGGGTGTTCAACGTACAACGTGGGATTGAGTCTTGCCGTGGTGTCTCTTCTCGAACTCAGCGCCGCCATTGGGCTTCAGGTGGGTTGCCATTTCGGAGGCCATTGTGAATGATGTGAAACTGAATTGAACTTTCAAGCTCGAGGGTTAGAAGCTGCTCCGTAAAACACGAGTGGTCGTGGGCAATTGCCAAAACTCACAAGAAGAAGGTCAACTCAGAAAAAGGTGGTTAGGAGAAAGGAAGAGAGAGGGAAGGAGGACGGCTGAAACGAGTGCGCCAGGATCGTCGACTTTATAACCTGCCAGCTCCGCCTTTGGTTCGGGGCAACGACACAACAATAAATTATTAGCGGAATCAATCACAGCCTTGTCAGAATCGGGTTACAGAGCTACACTAACGCCAAGTCTACTTTTCCCCGCCGCAGCACGTTGAGAGTCGAGCTTCAACAACTTGAGCTACGACAAGGGGTTGGGAGACCTACTATTGGATGACGAAAAAGCACTTCGGCAACCATCTGTTCGAGACACTGTTCCTTGACGTAACTTCTGCATCGACATAATTGCAACGGCTGTATGTATTTGTTCAGGCTGCTTCCTTCGAGACTCAATGGCCGTTGAATACAAGCGTTCCACGCGACGAACGTGGATACAGCACTTGCACCACCGCAAATAAACACTGCTGCTGCCGTGTTAAGTAGGCAGAGCTCCACCTTGGTAGCCTCAGGAAGTTCACGAACTGATCCGACCGAGATTGAAGTGGAACATGGGGATGTCAAAGCGCTCAGCGCTGCTATTTGAGGACAAATTCCTTGCCGGCTTCTGGAAGGGCTGAACTGTAACTCAGCAGGCCTTCCATTGCAACGAGACCGAGCAACAATGCTGCAAAAGCAGCCGAGGGGAAGCTCGTAGTGATGAAGCACAGCTTTTCCCAACAACGATGACTTTCAGAAGAAATGCCTTGAGAATTGGAAGCTTCTCTGCAAAACCTCAGTCGTAACTTGAAACTCGAGGTCGAGGGCGATCGACAGGACTGGGCGGGCGTGCGTGCGCGGCTGCCCGCCCGCCACGAACCGTTGCTGTGCGAGTGAGCTCAGCCCGAGCTGTATGTGGCGGATGTCAATGAGTGGCCGCTCAGTGGCGGCGCGTCTTCTGGACTGTTGACTCGTGAGCAGCTGCAAGCCTCTCACCAAAGACGTGTGGTTGAACTCGGTAGAAGAGACAAAGTTGCGGCAAGCACGCGGTTGAGCCCGCGAGGTGGCGGTCTGCCCGAAGCTTCGCAGCTATTCTTGTGTTGCATGATTATTGAAAAGCCAAAAGGGGTACAAAATGTGATTGCACCTGAGCGTGATTAATGTACTGTGCTTGAGTTAAAGAGAATCAATGTCCGACAGCACCTTGTGGTGCGGCCCTCTTGCTATATCTAGAGTCTCTAATCAAACCGGGTATCTTTTTTAGACCTTACCAGGAGAAACGCCACGCCACCAATAAACAGCTGTGCAGAAACCCATGCAGGAACCGAAACTCAATGCAGGCCTCCGCGCCGAGCGCAAGTCTACGCACAGTGCGAATGCAGAACAACCAAGCAATCTTGTCATTATCATCTCACTTTGCTCATGACGGTCTCCATTCCTCGTTCAACTTCGACTTCTGCAGCCCGGGCTTTGACAAGTCCTATCAAGGACCTATCACAGTCATCACGAGTTCTCAGAACAGCCTCGACCCAACCAATTTGAAGGTCCCAATTCTCCTGCTTGAATTGTTCATATGCATCTGCAACTGCGGGTCCTTTCTCGGCGTTAAGAAGCTCGACAAAGGCATTAACAGCTCTCCATTTGTCTTTGATGGCAGGGAAAGAAGCCTCTTGAGTTGAAAAGAAGTTGAACACAGTCAAAACGTCGTCTTTGATCTTCTCGTTGAAGGGATCCCCACGTCGGAACTTGACTCCTCGGTTGCGAATAGCTGAGAGATAACGGACCAGTAATTCATCGGCAAGCTCTTCTACGAGAACATCTCTCAGAGAAGGGTGCAGGACATCAGAATAATCGGCCAAGTAGTCTTCAAAGGTTGAGATTATCTGAGCCATTGCTTTCTTGTTGTACCAAGCAGGAGTGAAGAACTCGGAAAGAATGCCACGGAAGTCAACCGAGAATATAAGAGCTGTGAAGAGGGTGATGCAATGTGTACCGAGATCAACATAACCGTCACGCAGAGTGTCGAGCTCAGTATTTGACGATAGTGCGTATGCTGGTGTAACGATCGTTTCGTACTCGCGTCTGAAGGTCGTGAGGTATGATATCTGCCCCTGATCTTCCTGGTCATCAATGCATGCAATTTGGTCATTGGCAATTGCGACCAGCCAATCTTGCAAAGATTGTAGGCCTTCTTGCTCAGCTTGCGGCATTGTGGGCGAAGTATGCTTTTGTGTTTCAGAATCGATGAGTTGCTGCCACATGGATTGTCTTGATTGCAGAGCACGCATCATGGACTCAACGACACCTTCAACAACATCAGGTCTGTCAGAAGAGGACGCTACAGTGAGTTGTTCACGAAGCATACGCCACAAATCGCCCAAAGTTTTGGTTCGTAAGTGGCCCTCTGGGTCTGTATCGAGCGTGTTTTCTTTGCGCTCGAGGAAAGTCTGCCGATCAGTAGTCGACATGCGATCCATCCATTGCTCCACAGCATTAGTGATGAGAGTTCTGTATTCACGGATAATGTCTGCTTCTCGGTCGTCTATGACATGAGGATGAAGTTGATCGGCAGACACTCCGAGCTTGTCCATCTTAGCATAGTACTTGGCGACCCAATGGACGATAGCTAGCATATGAGGGGGATTCAGCTGGTCGTCCTGTACCTTTGACATGAGGAAGTCGTGCATAAGCTTGTGGTATATGCCGACGTAGGTCTTGAAAATACGCCACTTTTTAGGCATGAGAGTTTGCATGCCCAGTTTGACGGTGTTGAGATCGTTGAAGTACCAACGTACGCTTTTCTCGAGCTTGTCCGGATCCTCGAAGAAAGCCTCTCCCGCTTGATCGAACTGGGCCTGACAATTGTACTCGATGGCTTTGAGGAACTTGTCTTTGTAACCACGCAGTTCCTTCTGACCGGCATTCATGGATTTGAAGCGGGAGGCCAGGTCTTTGAATTCACGGTGGGCATGCTGAAGCGCCTCGACCTGGCGGTCTTTTTCCTCTTCTTTCTCGACAATCAAGGCCAAACGTACAATGATGCCGTTGTTGCCTGACTGCACGAGGGGAATCAGATTCAGACATGCAGTACCTACGTGCTCGTCAAACCAATCGATCACATCATCCAACCTGGTGAAGTGGTCTTGCAAAGTAGCACCTGTCTCGCCAAGCTGGAGATTGTTTATGAGCTCGGTGCCAGCATCTTCGGTTGAAGACTTGATTGAGTCCAAAGCAATATCCCGGATGTCGCGCAATTTGGTGAGGCCATAATGTATAGCAAGGAGATTGTCCTGATTCTCGGTATTCTCATCGTCCTCACGGAGCAGGTTTTCGAGCTCATCCAGATTGCGACCAAAAGACTCGATCTGAGCCTTCATATCTTCGACTTGGGCAAAGTTGCGATGTGTTTGAGCAACTTTATCGACGAACGGAAAGTCCTGAATCATGTTCTGGGCCTCAACGCAGAGGCGGTCAATTTTGATCATCTCGTCCTTGATCAAGTTGACAGTATGTTGACCATCATTGATGCTGGACATTCCCTGCTGGGTAATCTCGAGCTGCTCCTTAAGACCTATACGTAGCTGGCCATCGACAGCGGCCTTCTTGCGCGTGAATTCACTCTTCAATGATGAGATCTTGTCCAAGTCGTCAGGATGGCGCAGGAGCTCGGCCAATCTGTTGGCGACATCATCCGGGTCATTCATGGCGAGAGAAAATATGTGCTACTGGCTGTCCAGAAAGCAGCAACATCTAGAGGCATCTTCAGGTGACACGCGTGAGAGTACACGGAGGTGGGAGTTGCGGGGATCGGCGGAAACAAATCAGCGGGCCGACATGCAATCATCAATTGCTTGCAGCCGCCATCAGCTTTTCTCACTTACAGTCGGACTGTTCGTTGCGCGACCCTCCTCGTGAGTAGCAAACAAGACTTGCGCCGCCGCCACCAGATCTTATACTGATGCATGACAGACAGCCATGTCGTACTTCCGCATCACTCTGCTTCGCTCGTCAATCGGCCTGCCCAAGCAGGCGTCGGGCGTCCTCAAAGCCCTCGGTCTGCGCAAGCGTATGAAGACCGTCTACCACCCCGTGTCGCAACAAGTCGCCGGTCAGATCTTCGCCGTCAAGGAACTCGTCGACGTCCAGGAGGTCGACCAGAAGTTCTCCCCGGAAGAACTCAAGGAACTCAGGAGGCCCGACTCTGGCTTCTATGTCGAAAGCCGTGTCCAGGATCAGCGCATGGATTGAAGCAATCCACTTCTACACCATTCGAACCGCTCATCGACATCACCTGCGTCATGTTCGCACGCCTGTTCATACCAAGCCGAGAAGCTGGGAAATCCAATCACCATGCTGAGGCCAATCTACGATATCCATCCTGTTTAAGGCGTACAAGGAGAAAAGATATGGATTTTTTTCTGGGAAGGGACTTGCTACATATTTTGTTTGGGAGCGCGAGGGACAGCATGAATCAAGAATTGCCACGGCACTTTGACTGCAACAAACCTTAGAAATGTACGCTGTGTGCTAGCTTTGGGCACGATTATCTCAAACATAGAATTGCATCGTGTATTGAAGTGGTTCGCGATCATTGGTTCTTTGGGACATTCGGAGAGCGCAAGGATGACATTTAGGCAGTTGTAGGTTCCGTTGTACCTGTTGTCTCGGCTGATTGTGATTCGGCAGGAGTACGAGCTGCCGCAGCTGCATTCAGCCTTTGGTCGAGGGCTTTCAAAGCAAGCGCCCTCCTGCGCTCTGCTTCTTCTCGCCTCCCTCCAGCATGACCTCCTCTTCCGCCAGTCATCAAGCTGGGTAGCCCACCTTCTGCGCGTGCGGAAGCCTGTTCGTTGCTTTGATCGATGGCTTCTTCAGAGAATGGCACACATAGCCCGAAAGCCACCATAGTCTTGTAGATGGAGTCGGCCAAAGGATCGAGAACGACTTGAATGGAGTCAGGAAAGAATTGGCTGAATGCGAAAGCATCGCTAGCATCGCCCTTTATAACGGCTTCTTCGCCCGTGGCAGTTGTGGCCAGCAAAGGGGCTACTCTGTAGAAGCGCAAGTAAATCCAAGATGTCAGAAAGCCCAGCCATGACAAAAAGAAAGCAGTGTCGGTGCCTAGTAGGGGGCCAGACAAGCTGTTTAGCAAGACAAAGACAGCAGGGAAGTGCTTGACGCGGATACGGATGGCGGCACGGAAGAGGGATACGGTATGTTCAGGGACGAGCTGCTTGAAAGCGACGAGGAAAGCGGCTTCGAGGGCAACATTGCCGTTGATGATGGTGTTCCTGATCATGACATGTCAGCAAGGAGATTGAGTGTTGTGGCAACAGACATGGACTCACGCTCGAATCTGACTCCCCGTCACGGAAAACCACAGGAAGTAAACACCAAAGGTCAATAAATTCGGGATCATGGTCACGAACAGGACAAACTTTGCGAATTCTTGAGTGGACCAGGCGCGTTCTAGGTATTTCCCTCCATAGAAGATGGTGATGGCGGATATGGCAAAACTGACGAGATTGGTCTCGACCAAAGCAGCAGTCAGAGCGGACCATGGGTATTTCAATGACTTCGCAGGGATGATGGCCAGAGCAGGCACGGCCTGAACGCGGATGAGACTGCGTACACTGAACGAGGCATTGAGCAGAGAGCAGATCAACAGCAGGAGCAGCAATGCGCGGGTCAGCGGGGGCAGATTGATGCGGATGGGCATGGCGACAAGGTCGCAGAAGGTTCAGCGAGTGACATGGTCAACAATCAACAGCGCAGCTTCCCCGTCGCGCGTCAGCCCCACATGGATGTTTTGAGCTAGCAGGAGCGCAAGCGGACATGGCGGAGCGGAGCGTAGACTTGGCATGCCGGTGGAACTGGGCTGGTCCTTGTTGGTCGCATACCACGCATCGCATACCATCTCAGCCAGTCTTTGTCGCTTGTGTCAATCGCATCAGAGTCCTTGTCCTCGGTATCCGCATATACTTGGCAACAGCCTTCCTCTTTCCTCTACGCGCCATGGGTGACGGCGCTCTGGGCTCGGACCACATCAATTACCTGATCCTCCGCTATCTACAAGAAGCAGGACACGAGAACGCTGCTAGAGCACTGCACCAGGACTGGCATCGTCCGCAAGAATATGGCGACCCCGAGAAGCTGCCATTTGCTCCTCTGGTCAAGCAGCACGAGCTGGTCCACATCATCCAGGATGCCATCTTCCATGACCAACTGCTTGCTCAGGTCACCAACCAGTCGCGACGCTTCAACTTGACCACCAGACAATTCGCCCACCGCGCATCAACCGACAGACGACCCTCTACGAACCAACATGACTTTCCGCTTCCTCCTGCCAAACGCTCGCGCAAGAGCAATGACTCGTTCAACCCAGACAGCATGCACATCGATCCCACTCCACAAGACCATGACCAAGACGCAGACCGCGACCCTACACCAGATGCTCCCGAGCCAGAACACATCCCCACCACCTCATCTGCCACCCAAACCGACAAGAAGCTCAAGTCAAAGTCCGAGACCATGTACTGGGCCTTGGACCAACCCGACGCTTCTATCATGCATGCTCTGTGGAATCCTCAACTCTCCCAATCCACGCGCTTGCTCACTGTAGGCGAATCTTTGTGTCGCTTCTACGACCTGCCACATCACACAAAGAACGGCCTACAGCGTGCTCACCACACCGACGCCGAGACCATGCCCAAGGGCTCCGTCATCACTGCTGCCTGCTGGCACCCTTCTGGCCGATACGCTACTTGTGCCCTCGACTCTACCCGCCGCTTACCAGACGGTACTCACGAATCCGTGAGGTCTATGTTTGACGCTACTGTTCAAGGCACAAAAAGGTTGTATGATCTTCATGGTTATCTGCTCCAGCATTCTGCCATCATTGTCGCCTTACGCTACAACAATTCCGGTACCCGCTTGTTGAGTGTTTCGACAAATATGAAACGTGGTCTGGTCGAGATCTGGGATGCTAGTCAACCAGCCACCTCGCTAGATCCTGTCGCCGTCAAGCTCTTTAATCAGCCCGTCATTGATGCCGTCTGGGCTTCTGATGACTCGATTGTTGTCTGCGGTGAGAATCGTCTCGATTTCTATCAAATCCATGATGCTTCACTACCCAATGGTGCTGATGCTAATGGCGACTCTTTTGCCTCTACCGGCACCAGAAACTTTGCTCTACAGTATTCGCATCCTACAGATAAGCAGTGGGACAAGGTACGATATGACTCTGTGAACGGTGTTGTTGCTGCAACTTCATCGTCCGATGACTGCACCATATTGCTCGCCAAGACTAGCCCTCGCTGGACCCTCCTACCTGGCTTCCCCACTGAAGGCCCCGCCAGCAAACGTGCTACCGCCATGGCATTTCAACCGATCGACACTGCGAAAGCAAACGATTCGAAATTGCCAAGGCGCCTTGCCGTGACTCACGACTCTGGGCTCGTAAGAGTCTACAGAGTCGCATCTAACCTGTGTGAGACCTTACACGAGTTTACTATGGGCCCTCACGAAGCTGCTTTGGCTTTAGCATGGTCGCCTACAGGTTCCTGTCTTGCCGTGGCAAGTGAAGAAGCTGTAAAAATCTGGGACCTCAGCGCTGGGTCCATACCTCTCCTCACATGGCGAGCCGCTGCGACACATTGGTACCGAGGCGATGAGAACAACTTGCCAAATGGTGATGAAACAGGGGATGAACCGAGTCTCAACTGGGATGCCGAAGGTAAAAGACTAGTCTTCGCAGTGGGCCGTAAAGTAAGTACCTTCTTGTATCGTTTGCAAGTACCAGGTTGCTAATGTCGATGTAGATGGCCGCGATACGTTTGCTAATGCCTTCCAAAACTGCTCAGACGCAAGATGAGTTCGGGGTTGCCGACTGATCGACTCAGCTTACAAAAGCATCGAAGGAGAAAAAGTTCTTGTCATTCTTGTCAGATACCCCCACATTTGAATAGCTTTACGATACACAGAAAGAGTACTCATGATAGACGAGCTATCGCATTGCCGCATGATAGCTTTGGTTAGTAAATCAAGACACATTTTGGAACTGTCTCTGAAGAGATTCGGAGGTCCTTTGCATTACACTTTCCTACAGCGGAGTTGTCGATCGTGTGTGCAGAGACGTTTCTATCTATATCTAGTGCCTCATTTACTCATAGCCTCCAAGAAGCCCTCGCCACCTGTTTTTGTCTCGACAGCCTTGAACTTGTCACCACCGTCCAGACCCTTCTCTGCCCGCTCATAAGCTTCCTCGCTTCTGTCCGTCAGAGTGTTGAGTTCCTCTTCTGACAGCAGGCCCTTGGTCCCTTCTTCGAGCTCCACTCTTTCGCCATCTTGCTGTGCCAGTAACTGCTGCAGTTCCGCGAATTCGGCACCTGACACTTCACCTGCACGCATCGATCTGAATTTGCCTTTTTGAATGACCAATTTCTCTAGTCTTCGCTTTGACTCTGCCTTCTCAAGTAACAGTGTTTCGACTGTGCCTTTGGTGGCGAATCTATACACAATGACTGGTCTTGTCTGACCGATACGATGAGCACGGTCTTGTGCCTGCAGATCCTGTTGTGGGTTCCAATCACTGTCGAAGAGGAGCACTGTATCTGCAGCTGTGAGGTTAATCCCCTGGCCACCTGCACGCGTGCTCAATAGGAAGATGTTGGTCTTGGATTCAGCCGAATTGAATTGAGAAATTTGCTCCTGTCGGTCTGGCTGCGAAACACCGCCGTCGATGCGGCTGCATTTCCATCCACGCAAGACTTCGCAGTAGGTCTCGATCAGGTCCAGCTGGGTCTTGAATTGACTGAATATGAGCACTTTGTGACCACGCTCCAGCAGAGTGGGCATCAAAGAGTCCAGCAGGAGCATTTTGCCGCTCTCGGTGACCAGTGTCTCGTCCACGTCACTGTTGTCTTCCTCCATGAAGGGATAGAAAAAGTTATGAGGCGAATTGCAGCAAAGACGCAACTGTAGCACAGGGTTCTGCAGCTTCTTGGCTCCAATCAATTTCTTTGCCAGAGCCAGTGTTTGTGCTTGTTCTTGAGCTTCCTCCTCGCTCGAGTTGAGCGGCTGTTCTTCATCTTCTGACTGTTGGTCTCGCATTTGCTTGAAATAAGCAGTGTCAGATAACTCCTCATAGTTCTGAGCTTTCTTGGCTCGTCTGCTGCCGCGTGCGCTGGCTGTTGTTGCTGGAGTAGACGCCCGGCTAGACTTGACGCTCTTGATCGGTGTGGCGCTTCCTTCCTCAGGCCTGCTACGTTTGAGGCTAGATCCGCGAGTGCTGCGAGGTGTGTTCATTCCGCTCAAGCTCTCGACAGCTTTGTTCTCGAGGTAGGCACGACTGTTGCCCTCCAAAATCTCTTGGTAAAGCTCCCGCTGGGTGGCCGTGAGAGGTGCATATAACACATACTCGCGCTTCTTTGGGAGAGAAGTCTCAACATCTGTCTTGACTCGGCGTAACAAGAAAGGCTTCAAGATGGCATGGAGCGACGTTACCAGGTTGGTCTTGCGCTCCTCTGACAAGATGTCTTCGTAGCCATTGCGCTGGTTCAAAGCAGAGAAGTCGAACCACGACTCGAAAGACTCAAGCTTGTCGAAGATAGTGGGCATGAGGAAGTGCAGCAGGGACCACAACTCGGTCAGGTTGTTTTGTAGCGGCGTTCCAGTTATCAGCAGTCGGTTGGCTGATTGATAGGATTGCAGCTCTCTGATCAAGCGGCAGTTCAGGTTCTTGATGCGATGACCCTCATCAATGATGATGAATTTCCAGCCATAGTTGGCAAGGAACTTGCGGTCATTCATGCAGATCTCGTAAGACGTACAGATAACTGGAAAGTCTTTGCTACCAGGATTTTTGAACCTCTTCCGGCGAATTTCCTCTCTTTCTTGTTTGGATCCATGATAGAGCACAACTGGGATGTCAGGAGTCCATCTGTGGAACTCGTTGACCCAGTTACTCGTTGTACTTAAGGGCGATGCGATCAAGAATGGTCCATACGTGCCTTTCTCGCGCAAGAAGGCAAGGAACGAAATTGTCTGAATAGTCTTTCCCAGACCCATCTCATCGGCTAAAATGCCATTCAGTCCGTTCTCGTAAAGTGATGTGAGCCATTCGAGACCTTCGAGCTGATACGAACGCATCAGACCACCAGTTACAAGAGCCGGCTGCTTAGCAGATCGCAGGTTTTGTACACCAATGTCGCCAGCCTTGACACCAGAGTCAGCCTCTTCAGCAAGTGCTTCATTTACTGATTTATCGCCGGCCTTGGCTTTCAAGTCGTTTTTGTTAAGATAGTCAGAGAGCTTCCCGTTGCCAGCCTTGGGTTTTGCTGTCGCGGCTCCTCTGGCTGATTTTCTCCTGCCTCCGGTGGCTGATTCTTCTGTCGCTTGCGCTGCTGTCTCCTGCACTGTGTTTGCTGATCGTGTTGCTCGTTTCTGGCTGACTTCGGCTGCTTTTTCTGCTGTCTCCTCCCTCTTCAAAGCACGTTTCTTTCCCTTTTCATCAGTAGCCTGCGCTTCCTCTTCCTGCCTTTGCATTTGAGCGAGCATGATGGTCGAGTAAAGCTTGCTCTGGTTCAACAAATACTCCAGGGCTTTGAACTTCGTATCGACAACCTTCTTGCCACCTTTCAGGTCTTTCTGTCTCTCTGCTTCAAGCTCCTGATCACGTTTTTCTTCTTTGACTCTTCGAGCTTCTGCCATTTTGGCCTCTTCTGCTTCCATATTGGAAGAGATCTCGCTCTTCTCCGTTTTCAAGGAAGGAATGGTCGGTTTTGCTGCATCTTCGGTTTTGGCAGCTCCTTGTGAACGACGTGCCATGATGGTTTGATGTTATGTTCGAGAATCCTGATAATCTAAGAAATGTCCGACTAAGATGCTAGCCGAATAGGAATTGATGATGGGGATTGAGAAGTGGCTGATGCAGTTTCTCCCTGTCTTCGAGCGATATTCAAATCCAGAAGGAACGTGTTTCTTGATGACGAACACGCGTTGATCCGCGTCGCGATCTGGTGTCACGATCTAAATTGTCGATCTTAGATCTCGAATCGGCCAATGAGATACGACTATTTTTTACTATCCATCTCTTCCTCCTCTCTTTCGTCTCCTACGCTCAATATCAAGGTCGTGCATGTTATGGAAGTAACGGAGAGATTGCTTTGACCCATGACGGCCTTGCGCCCTATGTCATCGAGTTGCTTGAGCCATTCGTGCGCGGGACGAGGTGTGCGACTTCATGCAACTCTTGTGGGCCATCCTCCCATGCTATATCGAATGGCTCATTTTGTACCATGATAATCAAGTGACCATCAGTTAAGGCATCAACGATACTCGAGTGCTTACTGTGTCTGACTGCCCGTCCCTATAAGTCCACAAACCCCGTTATCTCCTGTCAGCCACCGGTTTTAGAGCTAGGCACTAGGGTAACCCTGCTCACTATCTCCATTATCCTCACCTACTACCATGGATGAGTAGAAAGAGTATAAAAACATCGTGCAGGACACTGGATGACAATCAGTATCTATTGTTTACTTACAGTCTCTTTGGCCTTTCACCTCGGACATAGAACTATCAATATGTCTAACATAGTTCTTGTCAGCGGAGCCAACCAAGGTATCGGCTATGAGATTGCCCAACAACTGAGCCAAATGCCAGATTACCATGTATTCCTAGGATCCAGAAATCTAGACAAGGGCAAGACAGCTGCTGCCCAAATCGAAGAAGCTGGAGGAAGCATTCAAGCAATTCAGCTTGATGTTACTGACCGAAAATCACTATCAGCCGCACGACAATATATCGAGACCAAATTCGAACGTCTCGATGTCCTTGTCAGTGTATGAGTAACACGACTTTCAGGCATCACGAAGGTATGCTGATACTACAACAGAATGCAGCAATCCTCCTTGACCCCAAAGTCAGCCCTGAATACTCCCTAGGTCAAGCAATGCAAGACACTTTTGCTACCAACACTTCCGGCGCAGCAGACCTGGTTGAGGAGTTTATTCCTCTCCTCGAGCGTAGCCAGCTGCCACGATTGGTCTTTGTGTCGAGCGGGTATGCCAGTCTGCACCGCTTTGCCAACTTTACGCCCTCTTACACCACGTCCAAGTTCTTTACTCCAGCATATGCGTGCAGTAAGGCTGCATTGAACATGTTGATGCTGCAATATAATGTGCAGTACGCAAACAAGGGATGGAAGATCAATGCTTGTTGTCCTGGTTTCACAGTAAGTTGCTAACCTTATATGCCGAAGACTGCGCTGCTAAACGTTGCTCGCCGTAGAAGACGAACTTTAGCAACCACGATGAGCAAGCTGGTCCTGCGAACGAAAGTGCACTGATTGCGGTCAAGTTAGCGACTTTGGGTGAAGATGGCGAGACCGGTACATTTGTAAATATCAATGGGCAGATCACTTGGTGAATGACATGTTAGCTTGCTTGGGTCGATGAATGGTTGCGAAATACAATTTTTGATCATTAACATTATCTGTTCAAGGAAATTCGTCTAGCCGATCCGAATACCGACGACAAATACGATTAGAGACCACTGTCAATCTGAGGCCAGGCCATGTGAGCAGCGTACTGCTTCCAGCTCGAACACTGCTGCGTGAACTGCGTTTGGTCAGGCAATACAATTTGGTTTTTGGCCTCGAGGAATTGGACTCCCAGACCCTCAGAGATATGCCAGGCAATATGGCAATGCATAAGCCAAGCACCAGGGTTATTGGCCTCAAAGGCTAGAACGAGCCAGCCTGCAGCAGGCAAAGTAGCTGTATCCCTACGAGGAGGGTTCTCGAAATTTAGCTGATCCATCATGGTTGACGCATCGAAGTTGGACGATGCTTGATGACCGAGTACAAAGAAGTCATGACCATGAAGATGTATAGGATCTTTTTCATGACATTAGCATACCACACAATAGCTTGAGTAAGATGAGAACGTACGAGTTATGGGTGGCGATCCAGATACTTGCTGAATGACCCAGTAGGTCCACACGCCCTCATTGGGGATTTCAATCACGTCGTACTCCTGGGGCCAAGCTGTGCTGCCGTTGAAAACGTAACCAAGCGTTGGTCTATCCCAGTGGATCGACATGGCTAGCTTATATTAGTAGAGGCACGTGTTTGAAGTCGTCAGAATGCTTACAAGTGGTGTTCAAGTGCCACAGGAGCAGGTTCTCCCCGTTGACGGTGACGCCGTCGCCAAATCCGGTGCTCAAAGTCTGAGCTTGTGCAGCAAAAGTGTCTTGGTCGACAGATTGCTTCCAGTAAGGAGTCGTGGGCTGATCTATACACTCAGACGAAGGTGGAGTCTCGTTCGAATCCTCAGGCGTGGATGTGTTGAATGCGTCGTATCTGAAGATGGCACGGCCATTGCCGTCACTCGAGCTTGCACATGAGTTGGCAGCTTCCGCTCTAAACCAATAGTTGTCTGATGTCTGATTGGCATTGATGATCACATCATACCTCTGACCAATGGCGACCAACAGCCACTCAGGAGCAGGCTCTGGGTTCACAGGAATGAAGTCGGCAGCAATGATTGTGAATGGATGGCTATCAAGCTTGACCATCATGTGTGTGTCAACCGAAGTGTTGATGATTCGCAGACGGTGTTTCTTGCCCTTGGTGAGGGCGACCGATTGATATTTGCCGCCGGGGCCATTGTTGTTTGTGCCGTTGAGCAAAAGAGTATTTGAAGATGGCGCACCCGATCCAGACTGAGCATTGATAAGGGCCAGAGCGTTCACCACGTCAGCGTTCTGGTAATACCAGTCCATCATTGGGAAGGTACCAAGATCGATATCGTAGTTGGAAGTGGCTGGTCCGTCGATCAAGATAGCTCCCACCACGCCCATGCCATATTGGCTGGTGTAATGGCTGTGATACCACGAAGAACCATATTGCGTGCAATGGAAGACGTAAGTCTTGGTTTCACCTGGTGCGAGTGCACATTCTGAAATACCATTCACTCCATCCATTCCGGGTGAGTTGTACTGTCTAATCCCGTGCCAATGGATCGAAGTGCCATTGTTCTGCATAGAGTTGGTGACGGTGATCGAGAGAGTATCACCCCAGCTGGCTCGGATAACAGGGCCAGGTAATTGACCGTTAAACAAGAGGCACTGTTGCTCATGTGCTCCATCAGGGTTGCATGTCGTGTTGGTGATCTCGAGGTTGTAGCTGACAGTCTTGCCTGTAGAAGGGAATTTTTGATCGAAACTTAGTAAATTGTCAGCAGGACTCTAGTATGAAAACATCAAGAGGCACATACTCTGTGGCAATGGAATAGCCGTCCGTCCAGCAAGCGCGGGTGTATGGGCCATTGGAGCAAGAGCTATCTGCGACCAAAGTTGAGGTACTAACAGCAGCCGAAGAGGTCGAAGAGGCCTGGCGACGGACTATTTTGCCCATCTGATCTCTACCCCATAGATACTTTCTTGCGGGAGCAGAAGCGGAAGTTACAGACGCCAATGCCAATAGGCAGCTGGCGGTGAAGCTCCCGAGATGCATGGTCGCTTCTTAACAAATGAAGAACAGACACCGAGGACTGGTTGAATTCGGAATGGTCGAGGAGAAGATTGCCCCCTGATATTATAGGAAGCAAAGGCTGCCAGCAATGATGGGAGAGGTGAATAAGAAGACACGCACGTCTGACTCGACCTTATATGAGTTGGATCATACTAATTGGATTTCGACGAACGGAAGAGCGGCTCCAAGAGCAGTGTGGATCGCGTGTATACAGATCCACACTTGAAGGCAAATACAAACCCAGCCGCTGCGAACAGGGGGTGTAAGACTACGTAGGAGCCATCGTGAACAAGCTTCCGTGTAGAGCCCCATCGAAATGCAAATTATCATGGTTGGATCTTGAGATGCTGAGGGTTAGAGCGGCATATGTTCAAGCAATCAGATCTGTGATGCCATGTGGACCGTGAAATGTGGACCGCCAGACAGACAAGACCATGCACTCGAAGACTCGTGCATGTTACATCTCTAGAAGATGATCATCGCATTCTTTCGGAGTGATAGCAAGTGACGTACTGACTAAGTTGTAGATCTCCGGCCGATCGGCATAGATATTTACCCAAAATGGAACAGAGTTTCCCAGTGCTACGGACTTTTTGAGATATTCCGAGTCAAGGTTGAGAGCAGCCGTGAATGTAGAGCTGAGGAAGGATCGAGAAAATGTGGCAAGAAAGCCTCTTACCTTAGCCTTAACTACCAAAATAGTATGCAGTATCAGCCCTGCGTACAAGGCCAAGAAAGCCACGGCGTCGACAAATGCTTGTCTTGACGGCTTTCCCGTCGCTCGGTATGTACAATATCAAGATTACGCGGATGGCTGATTTAACTATAGATCAAGTTGAAGGTGGAGCTTGGTGTAGGGTAGATAAACGGGGACGAAGATAGAGTGGCGGCAGAGGTGTGTTGGTAAGCGAAATGCTGAAAGTGATTTAAGAGGGTGCTAGTAGGCCAGTAGGTAGACATGGGTAGTCTTGTAACGAGCTGAGCACACAGATATACATGTGATGAACACGAGCATCAGAGAGTATGTTTTGCCCGGAAGGATGACTACAGGCATCCTGTACGGGAATAAGGCAAGAAGGATGTCCATGTCGGAACGATGGTGGAGCTGAGTGGCTTCCTGTCATGGTGAAGCTACCACGTACGAAAACAAGAGTGGGCAAGATCAGAGTCGTTCTTGATGAGTGGTGATCTAAGGTTCATGTCTTGGCCAGATGTGTATTGCGCCGGTCGTCGTAGAGAAGGCGATCCTAGATTTGATCATTTGAAAAAAAAGGTAACAAGGTTGAGGGGATACTTCTGCGATGCTTTCGGACAGGATTCACAGAAAGATTCAATATACCTAAGTTGTTGTGGCGTATTCGTTCAAACATAACAAGAAGTTTAGTGGTCGCAGGACGCGCAAGGCTCGGCGGGAGACATGATGGATCAAGTCCGAAATCGATAAAAGGCTCTTGATGCGTATTCAGACATGGCAGAGTGGGGTACGACAGCCGTGGGATCCGTGGAAGTAGCATGTCGACCAGCTAAGGATTTGTGTTGGTCGTAGACAACGACAAGGCGCAGGTGGAAAGTGTCGAGAAAGGCGGCAAGGCAGATTAGGGATGGAGCGCAATGGGCGGCGGTCGGAGCCAAGACGTCACCCGCCGATGGATGCTCAGGTCTAGGAACGCGACCAGATACCTTGCGGATGCTCGGCAGTGCTCACATAGCTACCTATCCTGAATACATTGTAACACAGCCCATCAGCGAATACACAAGGGTGCTGAGAGCGGTCGTCACCCAAGCCACCCGAACCCAACAAGTCAACCAAGCCGCATCCTACAGCCTTATCCCCTAGCCTCGCAGCGACACACACACGCACACCATGGCGACCAAGCGCATCGAGCAGTGGGAGGTCGAACGCTACTGGGAGATTTTTGCCTCGCTCTCGAATGGTGGTACACACCTCAATGGTGCCCAGGCAGCCTCGGTTTTGAAGAACAGTCAATTGCGCGACGACCAGCTGGAACGAGTATGGGATCTGGCAGATGTTGATGGTGATGGCAGCCTCGATTTCGAGGAGTTCTGCGTAGCCATGCGCTTGATCTTTGATCTGGTCAACGGCGTAAGATATGCCCATATTCACCCTTCCTCCCTGCACAAGGGCTAATTGCTTGTTAGGAATACATGGACGTCCCGGCCTCATTGCCAGACTGGCTTGTTCCCGAAAGCAAAGCACATTTGATCCAGGCCTCGCACGCTATTTCCGGCCGCCAACCCCAGTTCGAGCAGGTCGACGACCTAGAAGACGACACGCCAGGCCTCAAGGATGGCTTCGACTGGTACATGCCTCCAGCCGACCGCACAAAATACGAGGAAATCTACAGTGCAAACCGCGATCCTCGCGATGGCAGCATCACCTTTGACTCCCTCAACCCTCTCTACGAATCACTAGATGTCCCCGACACAGACATGCGCAGTGCCTGGAATCTCGTCAACCCGCGCAGCGACCCAGCTATTGGCAAAGACCAATGTCTTGTTTTCCTCCACATGCTTGCCAATCGTCACGAAGGCTATCGTCTCCCCCGTTCAGTCCCTCCAAGTCTCCGCGCCACCTTCGAACAGGGCCGTATCGAGTACCAAGTCGATAAGGTACAAACCGCCGCCGATCGTTGGGGTACCAAGCGTGATGACAACACCATGAGCGGCAAGAAGCAGAAGTTCGGCGACGCATATCTCAGTCGTCTGGGGGTGGGTGATCGTGGTGCCTACAGACCCAAAGGCACCGACTTCACGGCTACCCGCACTGATGCCGAATGGGAGGAGGTACGCCTGAAGAAGCAACTCAAAGAGCTCGAGGAGAAGATGGAGAAGGTCGAAGAGCAAGCAAAGAGGCGGCGGGAACGCGGCGGCAGGCGGGACGATAGTAAGCCTGCCTTGGTGAAGCGCGAGCTCGAGCAATTGCTCGACTGGAAGCGTCGTGAGCTGCGTGACCTTGAAACAGGCGAGGGAACAGCAAAGGTTGGCCAGGGCTTGAAGGGTCTCAGCGATGAGATCTCAATGGTCAAAGAGCAAGTTGATGGTCTAGAAGCACATCTACGAAAGAGAGAGGAAGTGCTCAGTGATTTGAGAAAGCAGATTGATGATGAAAAGGCGGCAAGATGATTGTATATACCCATGCTGTGCCTTGTATTAGTCAATATGTAACGGCAGGAACGTGTCGATTGTGGAACCAAGTACTGCAATGGGGAAAACGGAATGTGGCATATAAAAACGCTGTGAATATGCATCCTATAGGAGCGAAACAATGATCTTGGTGCTACCAACCATGACCATGAGTGAACCTCCGATGACGCCGAGCAAACAAAAACCAGGGGTATCTCGATGTAAACGCAAAACGCTATGCATAAAACAAAAGGATGGTGGAGTGGGTTCGTTAAGCAGTGTCCACAAAGGGAGCAAATGTTCTGCTTTGGAACCTCTCACCGTCGTCACCAGACTCATCAATATCAATACCATCATTGTCCATGTCCCTTTCGAGGAGTCGCTTGGGCCTTCCACTGGTGCTGAAGTTGGCAGTAGTGCGCCTGGCTTGTAAGATGTCCCAGTAGCCTTGTAGCAGGCGCTTGACGTTGTCGTCGAAGTTAACGCAGAAACGTTGTGCCTGGACGATCTGCATGGCCTTGATGTGATCGACGTCAGCCAGGATCTCCATGAGGTAAGCAGCGACGACAGCAGCAGAGCGTTCGTTTCCGCTCTCACAGAAGACAAGGACTTTGGCGTTGGGAAGAGAATTCATGTGGTCGTTGATGACAATGGCAGCGCGAGTAAAGGAAGAGACGAGTTCATGCGAACTGGACATGTCGAGAGCCTTTTTCTGAATGTTGATTTCGTCGGCGACATTGAGGGCGGCCTGCATGATCTTGCTTTCGAAGGAATGACGCTGGCGGACAGCCATGAGTAAAGTGATTCCCTCGGTGCGTAGAAAGTCGCGATCTTTGACGGCACTCATGGGACCCAGGTAGAGGAAGGGGAGGATCTGTTGTGCTTGACGGCGACGCTCGTAGCTCCAGTCCAGGAGGCTGCCCGTCACCATCTTGTCGTAGTTGACGGCGGAAAGCGGGCCCGACTGAGCGATGGGATGCAGGTTGAACTCGGGGGCTAAGTTGATGTTTGCTGTGGGCGGCGGTACGACGATACGCGGTGGAGTGGGCAGGCGGGATGAGTACTCGTCGCCTCGAAGAGTGGCTGCCTGAGAGGCCATGGCGCTGGGAATTGTGTTGACTGTGCGCCCGAGTGAGACGGACGAGATTGATATAGTCTCTATGTTGTGCTGAATCTCTGGTTTGTTGGTGTGGTTGAGATGTGAATATTTGACTCGAGAAAGTACGAGAGAGAGGTGCAACGACGTCAATCTTCAACGCACCCCACCAGCATTCGTGCCTTCACTTGTTCACTTTCACTCCTGCCTTCCACCTCCCAAAGCATCATATGCACACCACTCGAGATGTCCCTCGTACAAGTCCGAGTCTTTTGAGTCCTCAGGCCAGACCGCCAAGCTCTCCGCTCGCTCTGTTTACCCACAGCGTGACGCAACCTCAGAATGCAACTGTAAATCCCTGCCCCGCAGTCTCGACATGGTGTCTCATTCGTGCTGGTGCTGTTTGTCAGAGCACGCTGTTTGATGTCCCGCATCTTCGCATACAAACGACAAGATTTCACCATGTGTTGCCCATGTGATGCCGCTGCGTCGATCGATGCGTGAACGTAGTCCCGTCAATAGAGGCAGGTGCTTCTTGCTGTCCCCCACTTCTCCTGCCCATGCCCATCACCTGCCATCTTTTCATCTCTCAAAAGGACCTTCCCTTGTCTCCTGTTCATTTCATCTTCCTCTTCAGCTTTCCCCCAAGAGACAATCACCCATCATGCTCCCCAATCTGCTCTCGCTTCTAGCCCTGCTCTTCGGCGTTGCCATTGCACAGTGCCCTGATTACCTAGACTATTCTATGGTCAAGCATTACCCATACTCGGGCGGCGTACGCAACATATCCTACCAACGTCCTGATCCTTCTTGTCGTACCTTCAACCTTTCTGTCCTCGAAGACCAGGTCATCCTCGACGTCATGCATGACACCCCTGACCTAGATTTGTTTCGTCTGTTTCTCAATGGTGAGTACCACCTGTCATCGCTGAACCCTGATGCTCACTCAGCACAGCCTACCCCAACACACTCGATACCGCCATCCGCTGGAAGGGCTATGCTGCTGACTCCCCAGACGAGGAACTTACCTTTGTCGTCACCGGAGACATTGATGCCATGTGGCTGAGAGACAGCAGCAACCAGATGCAGTCTTACCTTCCTCTTCTGACCGCGAACTCGTCTGTTGACTCGCTCGCCTCTCTTTTTCGTGGAGTCATCAACCTACAGGCCCGTTACCTCCTCACCTCGCCCTATTGTAATGCCTTTCAGCCACCGGTTGAGAGTGGTATCGCTCCTGCAACGAACCCTTCGGCCAGCCAAGATGTCGTTTTCCCAACTTACGACAACGCCTCGGTTTTTGAATGCAAGTACGAGCTGGACTCTTTGGCTGCTTTCCTACAAATCAGCTCTGACTATTACAACGCCACGGGAGATGTTGCTTTCTTTGCTAAGCACCATTGGATTGAGGCCATCAATCACGTTTACCAGATCTTTGAGAGCCTGCAGTCTGCTTCAACTTACGAGGCTGATGGTCGCGTGCAAGAGTCGAACTACACCTTCACTAGAGTAAGTGACCGCGCGACCGAAACTCTGGCAAACGATGGGCTGGGCAATCCCTACAGTGGTGGAACCGGCTTGTTGCGCTCAGCTTTCAGACCTTCGGATGACGCGACCATTTACCAATATCTCATCCCTGCCAACATGATGCTAGCTCACTACCTCGAAGCGACTGCTCCTATCATGCTGGCGCTCAACGATTCAGCGAGTACTGTCACTTCTGTGCAGATGACACAGCTTGCCTCTAGTATTAGACAAGGCATTGAGGACCACGGCATCGTCACTGTCAACGGCAAGCAGGTATATGCTTACGAAGTTGATGGCTATGGCTCTGCGAACATCATGGACGATGCCAATATCCCATCGCTTCTATCTGCACCATTCCTGGGCTATCTTGACGTCAATGACGAAGTCTATCAGAACACACGTTCATTGTTGCTGAGTACCCGCAATCCTTACTGGATGCATGGTACTATCATCAGTGCTATAGGAGGTCCCCACCAGGGTCCCGGATATGCCTGGCCTATGGCTTCTATCGTGCGTATACTGACCAGTGACAACGACACTGAGATCACTGAGCAGCTGGCCATGATTCTCAATAGTACCGATGGTCTTGGTCTGATCCATGAATCAATTAACACTTTCAACCAAACAGACTTTACCCGGCCTTGGTTCTCTTGGGCGAATGGACTCTTCGGTCAAATGATCCTGGATCTGTACGACCGCAAGCCTCAGATTCTAGCTTAAAGCTTCCAGTAGGTGTATCCGTCATCACCGAGACCATGCCTCATCAAGGTTCGAGTAAGCTTCAAACATACACGACTCTGATCTGGACACAAAGACATCTTATCAAGATGCGTAAGGAACCCAGGAACCAAGCGAAGCGAGACCAGAAGGAGTCCCGATATGTTCAGATGACGCCGTGAGTGAAGTATGATTCAAAGCTCTGTCAACACCAGTCACTATATCTGAGTGATGTTGAACGTTCGGTAGTAATGAGCTGGGGTGCTTCCCCGTGTGATCAAAGTATATAACGCATGTAGCTATGAAATTCACAAGACTAACATGAAACGGACAAGAAAACATTGCACTTTATACTGAGTGAATAGTTTCGTTTCTCATGCTAACGTGTATGTTTGTGTACATTGGACTTTTTGGTCAAAAAGAAGGCTTAAATGACAAGATACTCGCCATCAACCCTATTCATAGCTTTTCTCCACCTGAAAGCTTGTATACGGTCTCCATTTTCTTTAGCACTGTCCCGTCGGCGTTGCATTTCGTCAGAATCTGCATCATGCACATCTTGAGTGGCGTTCTCAGCCCACACCTTCTCGAGGACATCCAGAACGGAGATATTGTTGAAAAAGCCGCTCTCGATCTGTACTTCTATGCATCTGTCGCGTACAAGTGCCTGATCAGCTGCATCGACACACTCGGTCCCTGCAATAAACAAGGGCCAAAGCAAGAACTTGTTGACGCAAGAAGTGATTTCCAGGGCAGCTATGTGTGAAAGGGCATTGCGAACATGTGCCTGGAATTTTGGAGATGATGATGGCAGGAATGGGTGGGCAAGACGTTCAGTGTAGAGCAATGCAGATGAACGGAAAGACTCGTTGATATGCGTGAGGTCTCTTTGTCCAGGCTCGAGAGATGCTGCTGAAGGCTCGAGACCCGCGGGCGACAGACATGGGCTATCCATGGACCACGTTTCTAGTCGAGATCGGATATCATGCCATTCCTTCCAAAACTCTTGCCGCGTGTCCGAATGATCTCTATAAATTGTGTCGTGGTCTTCCAGAGGTTCAGCTAGCAAGGCACCCCAGCCATTACCATCCAACCGGCTAAAGTCCATGGGTTCGACCTGCGAACGTGGACGGCGAGCTCTCGGAACGGCGAAAATGTTCTGGTGCTTGGACTTTGGGGTCGCGGTGGCACCGTAAGACGCTTTTGAATTTCGAGGATCGGGACGCACAGGACGATCTTGTGATAGAAGGTTCAAGCGTCCAAGACGAGCAATCAACTTGAACAGGCGACCATCACATCCTGAGAACTGCTCCAGAGCACCAAGATTAGAGGAATAGTGAAGCATGTCTAGTCGGTCGCCTTGTATCTCAGTTTCCCTGTCGTTTACAGTCGAAGTCATGACATCGAACCAAGCGAAGAACATCTCGACCCAACCGATGAAGCCAGTTCTAACGCCTGGATCGCGCATTGACAGCAGTTTCTGCACGCCCTCAAGCTGTGTCTTGAACTTGGAAAATCCACTGTCGCAGACGTGGAACAAGCACAGAATGAGCAATATAGCAAGGACGGAATCATCTTGAGCTTTGACTGCGTCGGCCAACTGAGACTGTAACTGACCAATCGATACCATCTTGTAGTAGCTTTCTTCAGGTGACGGACGAGCTAGGATGCTGTTGTCGTTTTCCTGCTGCTTACCGTCCAGCTCTTCAATGAAGCCCTTGGGAGGGGCTCTCTTATGTAATCGCATGCGCATGTTGTTCAACGAGAGAGCTGCAAGAGCGTTCTGGAGACCTTCATTATGTGTGGCGAGCTGAAGAATGTGCATCCTATATGGGTTGATGTTATCGTCAAAGGCAACGAGAACAGAACAAATATGTTTGTCGTAGTAGTCCAGCAAATATTGCATCCTTGGCGACAGATGATAGAACAACGAGGTGGCCATAGCCCTCGGGATAGACATGGCCAGGCCTGGTAGCGCGTCCAAAGGTTGCTCGGAATTGGTCAGAGTTAGATCGAGGTTGGTGTAATCGAAGGGCTCTGGCTGTATGTTCTGATCGTAATCTGCGCCGTTCGCATTGTACGAAGGCTCGAAGAACGAGGCGTCATGATGTTGGGAGAAAGCCAGATCTTCAGTCGCACTAGAGGCCTCTAACGGCGGATCGGGATAGAAGGGCGGCGGCGGTGGATAAGAATCAGAGCAAGAGCGAGGCGAGGGATCTATCAGGCTGTAACTAGCAGAAGACTGCAAGCCATCAGTGTAGGCTAGCGAGACTGGTGTTGGAGGATAGTCGGAAGGATTTCTCTGATGGACCAAACGCGAGTTGTCATAAGGCGAGGTTGGCGAGGGAAGTTCGGGTTGTGTATATTGCTGCAAAGGTTGCCAGAAGATGGGCTGTTGAGGGTCGAGCGGGGATAGCAAGCCATAAGATGGCGTGTGCAGAGGCTCTTGGGAGGGAGGCGACACAGCGTTGGTGCTTATGTTTATACGTGGAGGTACAGGCCTGTCCGAGGTAGGTGCGGTGGTGGACGGCTTCCTTCGAGGTTGCGATAGACTATTTCGTTTGGTGACACCGACCGGACCATCCGTCTTGTCGGCCACAGGGCATGTCAAGCCTCGCAGCTTTCCTCGACTAGCGATGCCCACGCCCCATGTCAGCGTCGTCTTGTATCCGGAACAATCTTTTCCTATTTCCAGGCACTGCCCACAGTATGGCCTCCTACGGTCGCATGGAGCATTTCGTTTCCGGCACGTAAAGCAGTCGTCGGCCGCTCCTGTCGTTGTTGTCCTCCTTCTGCGTTTTCTGATGGTCGGCTTAGTCTCGAGACCAACATCGGCCTCGGCCTCGGCCTTGATACAAGCCGTAGTCATGACGAGTTTAGACAATGGTGAGCCGTGTCACAACGTCAATTCGTCCTCATCGAGCGTGGTATCTAGTCACAGCCACTCAGATGCCGTGGCGAGTATGGTTCGTAAAACGTGGGGGCTGATGTCTGGATTCAAATGTCCAAGGAACAAACAGCCAAGACAGTGTGTTTGGGCGAGAAGGGACGGTTCTTGAGATTCAGGGTACTCGGGCACACTTTTGATGTCGGACGACATCGTAGGAACATATTACTGACTTTTGAATGTGTCAAGCTAGGGAAAGCCCGTTACAAACCCACCCCATGTCTTCTTGCCTTTCGCGTGGGTCAGGTTGGTGCCATTCGGTGCTGCCGAGGTTGTGCACGGTGCACATTTGTTATCTTAACCAATGAAAGTTGCT
Source organism: Aureobasidium sp. EXF-12298 (assembly GCA_024195555.1). Lineage (NCBI taxonomy): Eukaryota > Fungi > Ascomycota > Dothideomycetes > Dothideales > Saccotheciaceae > Aureobasidium > Aureobasidium sp. EXF-12298. The sequence continues at coordinate 68,900 of SWBJ01000183.1, read as the reverse complement.
ATCGTATCTTTGTAAGGCCCTGTTCATTATTATCAATCGTTCTACGAGCCTTCTTTTCGCTAAGAAACCTTCACTGGTCACGAAGGTCCATTTCAATGATGCCTCAAAACAGCAGCCATCCCAGCGTCGAGATACATTCTTCGCTTCCATTAGTCATTTACCGGACAACATGGACTTAAACCCCGCATGACAGGGTTTGAAAGCACGAGCCTTCATCTTTCTCCGCAGCATTGGCATGGCGGCATGAGCACATCATTTTAACGAGGCGCAGGATGTCCTTTATCTCTGGCCCTTTGGACCTTGGCCAGGTACATCCGCCTGAATTGTCTCCATCCAGACATGTGCCTGAACTTGTTGCTGACTTTATCCACCCGCGTGCGACCGATGTTGATCCTCTCAGGGTACAGAGTTTGATTGGTACAAAGTCTCTACGAACATTATTCCGTGCCCTGTTTAATTCGCCGAGTACAACATTCGCTTCATCCTTTGGATGGGGTCCAAGTTCCTCGGACATCACATGTGAACGCAGCGAAGCTTGTTCTTGCTCGCACACGAGCATGACGAGCTTGTACGGAGACCTGGCGCACGCTTAGCCCCGGCTTGACTGACATCTGTGCTTCGCGGAGCGATGATCCTGTAGAGAGTCTATTGCGATGTGATAAGACTGGAGACGGGCCTTCCAGTGTGCTGTCTTCAGCTACTTGGGTCATGTCGGAGCTGTTGAGTCTCATCGAAATGTGTATCCTTGGTGATATGCACCCCTCTTCTGGCGGCTAGAACTGCAAGCCTAACCGATAGTCTGGTTACCAACAGCATCGCTTTCAACAGCAATGGTCACCAGAATACAACAACGTGGCGTTTCCACCTCTGTGTCCATTGCATCCAGGAGGAAAACGAAAACGAAAAAGACAAAGAACCAACAGTATGCACTCGAACGGCAAAGTTTTGCTGACAAGACAACGAGATTCTGGTCATGTCAGAATCTTATAAGGTAGGCCTACCCTACCAACACCTGACTGGAATGCTGTCAGTTTTCACAGTATCCTCCGTTGCATTGTCGCGCGCAGTCTTGCCCACCATGAGTGCTGGCCAAGGAGGTTTCTTCAAACACCAATGCACGTACTTTCATGTTTGTGGTCGTTGGACGACACAAGCACACGATGCTTGTGGCACTTGCCTATCTGAAGGTAGAAAGTCTCCACGAGAGCCAGGTGGTCCTGCTGTCCGGACAACCACTCAAAAGGTAAGCATATCGTGCTGAATGGCAGTGTAGAGCTGAACCAAGCCGTAGACGTCCTCCAATCAGACTCAATGATGAGTGCTTCGTTTGAAGCTGAAGCACTGCGGATCTGTGCGGAAATATGGTAAAGAGATGTGAACAAGCACAGATTGATGACTAGTTACCTGAACGGGTAGTGGGAAGGGAATTTAACATCCACGTCAATCACAGCAGCATGTCGACTTGTGATGTGGGTATGTAGAGATGTATTCATGGGCAAGTCCTGAGGTATCGTATGTGCCAGTTCCGACGAAGCGAACAGCTTCGAGAACTTGGAATCATCTTCCTTGGTGTTTCAAGTGTTCTGGGTCTCACAACACTATGAATTGTATACCAGCAAGAGCGATCTTGATGTCCACTCAACTTCTTTGATAGATCGAAAAAGGTAGCGTTTACAGCTTTCGGTATCGCATTCTGTGGATGGTTGTCGTGATAACAGAACTGCGTGTAGAAAAGCAGTGCTTCGTTGTATCGAGAAGACCTAGGCCAGTCCTGCCCTAGTTACCTGCTAGTCATCCGCAGTCCCCCGCAACCGAGTGAGTGGCGTGATAGAGAAATATCCTGCGTTGGTATTGGTGGCGTCCGATCTTCCATCACGACCGCTTCCTCATATCTAGACTCTAGGCGACAATCAAAACGAGGCGGGTGCCGATAACAGGATATTAATCAAGGTGCCTTGGCATTATCAACGATGGATACGGTTATAAGTAGATAGCAGCACGATTCTGCTGAGCTAGAGACCTGGGTCGACGACGCGATTGCAGAGGTTGGTGACCTAATAACACATATGATCCGCTTAGAACTTCTCCTGCGCAGGCCTCATGTCAAGTTCATGAGTCCACAAGCATGGCTCTTGCTCCGATAACCAAAGGTAAGTCTTGCCAACAGCTTCAGCCGAGATTTTCTTGCCGCTCTTCTGATCTTCGCCATCCTTGTCTTCGATTGATCCATTGCCAATACAATGTGCCACATGAACACCTTTTGCACTGAACTCGCGAGCGAGTGTCTGCGCAAGCTGCCTTACACTTGATCTACCAGCCCCGTATGCTGCAAATTCGGCATTGCATCTCAGAGCACCAAGTGTTCCAGTGAAGATTAGCGTGCCTTTCTTGCTGGAACCTTCTGCCAGGGTTGATTCTCCATGGTCCGCGAAGAAGCGCTTGAGAGATTCTTGTGCGAACGTGAAGGCGCCTCCCACATAAGTCTCCAAGGAGTCGGTAAACTGATCATATGTCTCATCTAGGAAAGGCTTTTTGGAAGAGTGCTTGATGTTGTAGATGGCTACGCGCAGCTTGAGGCCATTGAAAGACTGATGCTGACGGATGTCCGAGAAAGCCTTCTTTAAAGAGTCAGGTGAGGTGTCTGACGGGAAGGCCTCGATGACCGGGTTGTCGAGAGACGATTTCAGCCCAGTTACCATGTCATTCAGCACTTCAGATCGTCGAGCAAGCAACGCGACTGCCATATTACCACGAGCTGGATCAGCCAGCACACGCGCAATGCCAGCACCCTTTCTCGCTTTTAGTACAGATAGCTCTTATGGCGAGAGATGCACTCACGGTAGCAGGGCCTGCACCCAAGAGAATTGCCAAGCCAGATGGTGCCATGATGTTAGTGTGTGTTGTGGTTGTTCTGTGTCGGTAGAAACAGAGAGGTGCATCTTGATCGTGAACTCATGAACTCATCGACGACATTTGACGTCATCATACCTTTGAAAGAGAGTCTAATAGTTTGAGATCAAGGTCGAGACCAGGATCATCGTGTATGTGCATCGGGAAGCAATATACATGTGAGTATCCGTCTTGAACATGACAGCACAACTAGCGACACCAGGACAGCGGTGTCTACATCGTCATATGCCCTAAAGACTCTGACTACGTATCAGGCGTTCGATCAAAAGCGAACGAAGTCGTTGTTGTGGTCAAAGGATATAGAGAATAATAAATTCTACTCTTGTAAATCTCTTTGACAGAATCCAGGCTCAGCAACGATACTGAGGTCATACGAGTGCCGGCGGAAAGGCAGTCTCAGCAAACTTCGGGTTCTTCTGAGACAAGGGCAATGGAGGCTGTGGGCCGCGGCGAGTGGTGCGGCTGAGTGAATTCGGCAGTTAGTTGACCGCTTCTTGAGATAGCAACAAGCAAGAGTAGATCAATGTGAGCATGAATCACGTCGGCGGCCTTGTAGGTACAGGGTTGGATGATCGAATGCTAAGAAGAGAAAGTGCAAGGGCTCTAGTGGAGCGACTCGCACGTGGAGCCGTTAGTTACAGTAGTACAATAGTCGGATGCTGGCGGCCGAAGACCCAGACCCCATGTCTTGAGTCAAGGCAGATGTTCGGGTCAAAGAGTGGTGGGAGACAGAACAGACATGGATGTAGGCAGGTCGACTCAGGTCAGCAGCGAAGGCAAGGTGTGCAAATAGAGTCAGCAGCAGGGGATGGGCAGAAGATGGTTGAAAGCAGGCGGAGCAGACAGGACAGATGGGAGCGATTAGACGAGGTCAGTCGGGTTCGCTTGGCAGGAGAGAGATGATCGTCGCGGACTCGCGGCGTGAGAGTTGGCACTGGGCTGGACGGCGAAGGCTGCAAGTCGCGGCGCATCTCTTTGACTCGTCGAGACATGTTGTTATAGAGTAGCTGCTTGTACACCGAACTGGCCATGCCGCAACTGCTGCTCTTGCAAACAAGACAATGGCGGAACAGCAGTACCCAGAACAAGACCAACACGCGCAGCAACCAGCCTTGAGGCTGCCCCTCTCGACGCGCTCACGCACCCTGGAGCGCACGCATTCATCGCCCACCACGACGGCCAAATATGCAGACGCCCAGGACCAGGCCCACGAGCAATCATGGCAGGGCTCGCTGACGGGCGCAGCGCCTCAGACGTCCGCGTTGCAGGGCTTGGGCATTGATACCGAAACCCGTTCCAACGGCTTCCTGCAGACCAACAACGACGCTGAACACGAAGTCAACATTGCTGTCGTCGGCGCCGTCGGTGTGGGCAAGTCATCCTTCATCCAGCAATCTCTGGGCCTCAGCTCGCAGCCCACCGCTGCCGTCACTTCCTGCCGCATCAACCTCGACAGCGCTGCTTTCCTAGTGCGCATGCTGGAGTGCCGGCTCCAAGACGTGATCATCGAAACCGACAACAAAATCTCCTGGCCCGCCGACCCGCGTATGCCCACAGTCGACGCTGCATGTACCCTGTACGACATTTCCAACAAAGACTCGTTTGAGGACGTTCCAGTCGTGCTGAGTGAGTCCGAATCTGCTGACTGTCCAACCACCATGACGACCAAACTAACTCCTGCCGAGATGCCCTTGAAAAAGCCTCGATTCCTTCACTCCTCGTCTCCAACAAATGCGACCGCCACGATCGCCAGCTCGACCCAAACAACACTGAACAGCGAGCAAAAGCCATCCTCCGCTCGCTCCACACTCTCCAATCCTCCACATCACATGTAGACTCGCACACAAGAGGAATAGCCAGCCTGTTGCGAGCTGTTTCTGGCAAGTCGCTCCCACTCCTCTCCTCTCCCGCCATGCCGCCCCTACCACACAAACAAGTCGTGTTTGTCAAGACTGACTAATTACCGTCATGACGATTGCATCTGCTAACCCATCACTAGCCCAGAGAGATCCTGCTCTGTCTCGCCGTCGAACCATATCATCTGCCCTAGCTTTTGGCCAATCAAACCGATCACATCCATCTCCCACTCACGCCAGAGCAAGCTCCGTACAGTCCAACACAATGCGCAAGGATTCACGACACGACTCTACAACCATGGTCGCAGGTCCTCCGAATGCCACGCATCCGTCTGTCGGCGTCAACACAGCCTTGGACGAATCACGCGACGACATGACCGACTCTTCCCGCTCTGAACATGCTACCTCTTCCGAGGATGGTGGTCTTGACGTCGACAGTCAATCCGAAGCCCCTTCAGACGAGCGTGGCTACTCTTTCGATAACCTTGTCGACCGTCTCCTAAAGCTGCCAAAGTCAAAGGCCGATTCCAGATTTGGTTCCGTCTTCCTTGCTCTATATCGGACGTTTGCCGCTCCCGGTCAGCTACTAGAGGCAATAGTCCACCGCTTCGAAGCCCTAGAACAGGAAGATGGTCCTTTCATGACCAAAACAGTTTCACAATTGCGCTACCTATCCGTCATCGAGCAATGGATCGGTACATATCCTGGAGACTTCGCACACATCAAGACCCGGCGTCGGATGCGTACCTTTGTCGCCAAACTATCAAACACTCGTATTTTCTCCGCCGCAGCGCGAGAGATGAGTTGCGACCTGGACGTCGTGACAGAGGATGACGATACTAATTGGGCATGTTGTGACATGGACCGTGAGAAACGCGGTCTTTTAAGCCCTGACATGAGCTGGTCATCTCGAGTAAGCACACTCTTGGACGACCCCGACTTTGATTTCAGCGACAATCTTGGGAGTCTGTCTCTTGACGGTGGCCAAAGTAGAAATCAAGTGCATTCGCTACACACTGATTTCGGGATGCTCCAAACTGTCGATGCAGCGAGGAGACAGGGCCCGTCACTTGTTCCGACACCAAAAGCTCCGATCAGTAAATCGCACTGGCACATGTTGATGGAGACGCCGACAGATTCTATCGCTTGCGAGCTGACACGGATCGACTGGATCATGTTCAGTGCAGTTCGTCCACGCGATTTAGTACGACATGTCTCGCTGTCTCAAGCACAAAAAGCACGATGCAAGTCATTGGTGCATGTCAGTCGCATGATCGAGCATTTTAATCACGTTCGAGACTGGGTGGCCAATTTAATCTTGCTGAGAGAAAAGGCCAAGCATCGAGTTTTGATGTTGGAGAAGCTCATGCATGTCGCTCGCAAGCTGCGAGAGATGAACAACTACAATTCTCTAGGAGCATTTCTTGCCGGCATCAGCAGTGCTGCTGTCCATAGACTTGCCGCTACCCGAGAGTTGCTGTCGCCAGAGACTGGCAAGGACTGGATGAAGCTGGAGATTTTGATGTCTCCTACTCGTTCGTACGCGGCTTATCGATTGGCTTGGGATAATTCGAGCGGAGAGAGAATACCATTCTTACCCCTTCCAATCAGGGATCTTGTTGCTGCCGCAGAAGGCAACAAAACGTATATTGGCGACGAAGCCAACGGAAGAATCAATTGGCGCGAGTTCGAAGTGATGGGAGAGACCATAGTTGGCATCCAGAGAGCCCAGGGCCTGCCATACAGAAACTCGATGCTTGGCCCTAGGAACGATGAGTTGAGAGCTTTGATCCTGAATAGCAACATGATCAGAGATGACGAGGTGAGTGGATTGGATGCGAGTACAACGTGGAGCTGGTAACTAACTTGATGTTTCAGGCCCTCTACGAACGCAGCTGTCACATTGAAAACGGAGACCGAAAAGGATTGCGAGACATTTTCAGGCGCGCATAGTCAATTTCCGGACTCCAATTCCTCCTAGCATGATTTATTTTTCTTACCTTAGCGTTGCACATATTTGGCATGGATATGAACTAATGATCTGGTCTCGACCTTCCATGTCGAGCAGTTGAAAAGAGAAGAAAGCGATCCCAGGAACGAATAACCAATTTCTCGGCGAAAGGGTGTTTTTATGGTGTGTTTTTGGCAGCATGCTCGTCAGGCAAGAGCCTCGGAGTTTACTTATGCTTCAATACCTTTATATAAATTTGTTATCTAGACTTTATATCTGCCTCGCGGCAATCAACATAATATCCCTGAAATTCTCAAGGTCGAGTGCGATCGGTCTCGGTGGCGACTTCCTCAGGTGGTCTGTCCTAGCATCGGTCAAACTCACCGCCAGCAACACGTTTGAACCATTGTAGCAACGAGAATATAGAATAATGCCTGGTATGTATTTGCTACAACGGAGTCGCAAGTATTCCGACTTATGGATACGGGTTGATCTAGAGGTCCCCAAGCACTTAAAGGTTAATCATGCCTCATGACGACACTACCATACCGTTTTGCCGGCTTAAGCAAAGTAGGACATAAAAATGTGGCACACCAATTATTGTCTAGACTAGATCTTTCCTTCCTTCTGATACCTTTCGAACCCTGGGAACCCTCTAACGTTACTCTGATCCGTGTCTTCAGTACTCTCTATTCATTCTTCCATCGCTTGTTTTAGTCGAGATGGCGTGGTTTGGACGGGATCCTCCCAATACAGTCAGGTAAATCGAAAAGGCGAAACAAGTCACGACAACAAAGTTCTTACATGTGATACAGAGCATGGGGCCACAAGTTCGTGCTCACAGACAAGCACCTAACTCTGGAACAAATGAACCCGGCAAAACAAACATGGGACTATCTTGGTGAAAAGGCATTAGATCGACTAAACGAGATATCGCCACCACCACCGCCACGCAGCCTGCCAAAGAAGTTGGAAGGGAAGGAGCCATTCCCAGATGAAGAAAAGCAACCGGCACCAAACGTCAAACCTAAGAGGGATTTGTATGCGTTACTCCGCGACCATGCTGGAGAGGATGAGGTGTTGCAACAACTGTGGCAACAGGTGAACACAGTACCGGATTGGGTGGACTGGGATCAGATTGCTCGTGGACAGGATGTCTTTTACAGATATGGTGGACCCGTTCTGACTGGACTGGCATACCAATCTCTTCTAGGTGGACTTGGTGCAGCTCGAGTGACCGAGGTTCTGTCAAGGACGGGTGGGTTTGCAGTAGACGTGGCAAGGAATCGTCTCTTCGAAACCACACAATTCCTTCTCCAATGCACAAGGTCACTAGCAGACATACAACCCGGAGGCGAGGGATGGGCAGCCACGATACGAGTACGACTTCTGCATGCAACAGTACGGAATCGCATCATGAAACTGGCAGAGACGCGGCCGGAATACTTCGATACAGAAAAGCTGGGAGTTCCTATCAACGACATGGACTGTGTTGGCACGATTGTCAGCTTCTCGAGCGCGCTCATCTGGATCTCATTACCACGACAAGGTATATATCTCCGTCCGCAAGAGATCGAGGACTACATTGCGTTGTGGCGGTACATAGCGTATGTGATAGGATGTCCAACCGAAGGTCTGCTGGAAACAAAGGAACAGAGCAAGCGTATCCTCGATTGCATCATGATGCACGAAATCGCGCCGACACGCACATCACAGATCCTCGCAAACAACGTAATCAGAAGTCTGCAAGACAAACCGCCAGGCTATGCATCAGCAGATTTCCTGCTCGCAGGAGCTCGATGGCTAAATGGTAATGAACTGTGCGATGCTCTGGCACTCCCAAAGCCAAGCATGTATTACTCGGCTCTGATGGCTGGACAATGTATCTTCTTCGGGTTCTGGTGCTACACCAACCGCATGAACAAGTCAACGGACAAAAAGAAGTTGGTGGTGCTGAGAGACATCTTCTGGAAGATTATCGTCAAGGGAGGGTTGAAGGAAGAAACGACTTTCGATTTCAAATATGTGCCCGAGTACAGTATTATGACCGAGATGGGTGGTGTCGAGGAAGTCAAGTTGTCCAAGTCCGAGCTTGAGATGGCCAGCTTGAAATGGTTGCTTATGGGCGTCGCTGTTGTGTCAGTGGTCGGACTTGTGGTGACTGGAGTTGGCTGGTTGGGATGGCGTCTAGCAACCTGGAGTATCAAGAGTGCTTGGAGCCTCTTTTAGACTTGTTATAGACTGTATAAGGTCATCTGCACCATAATTTCTAAGATCATCATCCTACGGATTGAGTATGCAATCCTGTCTTTCTGCCATGCACAAGTCAACCGAGTTTTCCCAGCCTTGATACCCCTGTAACTCGAACACTAGAAGCTACGTTTGATCTCTTGACGATTGATTTTGGAAGCAAACAGATATACAGCAAAGAAGGACGTCTAGCGCTAACAATAAAGCTGTGACCATCAAAGTGTTTTTATGTGCCGGAATTTACGGGTTTAAGATTTGCCAGGCGGTCTAGGATAAGTACAGGCGAATTATCTCAGTCTCTGATCTTCTTTGCCTTGTAGAGACAACTCCACTCTATTCTTACGCCATATGCAGCGACCATACAGGTGCCCCTGCTCTGTGCGAGCTCTGGAAGCATTCGTCAGGGATGTTGCTGGTCTTGACATTCGCCAGAGACGAAACAACATTAGCTTTAGGAACCTGAGCACACGATCAGCCCTACAGATTCGACATTCGTCGCCCCGATTCCTTCCTTCCCAAGCGCATACTCTTGCTAGTTCTGTCAACGACACATTCGTTCCTTTCGAGACCGCTACCGACAAGAACTCTTCGAGTACGGCACACTCAAACAGTATCCAAGAAACGCTCGAGCCTTTTGATCCGGATCAAGAGCCTGGGAGCTCAGAGGATTTCGAGCCTGAAATCACCATACACGAGGAGCAGGCGCAGAGCACCCCCGATCCGATCGTTAAAGATGCACAGATACAACAATCAGACCTAAAAGACCGAGATCAAGCGATCGATGCCATATTCTTTCCAGACTTGTTAGCAAAACCTGAGCTAAAGCCTAACGACTTACACTCGCTCAATCAGAGACTCGGCATTTTCTCTGCTCCAGCACCGAAACAGCAGTATCCTGGCAAGAATGCACGCAAGAAGGCAAGAAGAGCAGCGCAAGCTAGTGAGACACAAACAACTCTCCCAACGCAGGCAACTCAAAACTTAGAAACCACAACTCTGTCAGCGGAATCTCTCAAGGCTGCCGCAAAAGCGAAAGCAAAGGCAGACAGAAAAGCAAAAAGAGCAGCTTTAGCTCAAGAGGTTCAAGCCGCCGTTCTAGAACAAGCGGTTCAAGAACAAGAAGCCGCCGATGTCGCCTCCTTGATCGCATCGGCAACAGGGCCCAAACCCATCTCTCAAGCAAAAGCCGATAAGATAGCTCTAGCAATAAAAGCCAGGAAAGCGGAAGAAAAGGCCGCAAAAAAGGCGGCAGTTGAGAAACTCGTCCAAGAACAGGCGGCAGCTAAACAAGCTCAAAAAGAGCGCAATCGCAACACAGACCGCTGGAAAGTACAAAAGGCAGCCCTGGAAGAGAAGTTCGGAGAGCAGAGTTGGAACCCTAGGAAGCGAATTTCTCCAGATGCATTGGCTGGTATCAGAGCTTTGCACGCCAAGTCACCAGATGTGTTTAGCACAGCTGTCTTAGCCGAGCATTTCAAAGTGACGCCAGAGGCTATTCGACGGATTCTGAAGAGCAAATGGCAGCCTACCGAGGAGGAGGCAGAAGAAAGAAGGGAAAGATGGGAAAAGAGAGGTGAGAAGAAATGGTCAGAGATGGCCGAGCAGGGTCTCAAGCCTCCGAAAAAGTGGAGAGAAAGAGGTGTAGGAAAGGTTGGCCCAGGAGAAGTGCCACCATGGAAGCAACCTGGAAAAGCTGGCGAGCGCTGGATCGAAAGCACGGATGCGGACAGATTTGTCATGGCTGGTGAGCAGATGGCCGAGGAAGAGTACGACGAGTTCGAAGCAGAAGATAGCATCGCATCCAGGATCCTCTAAAACGAGGTTTGGCATGGACAGTCATGCCATACTGTTTCAGTCAGCTCGCGATGACATTGATGTATAGACTTACCAACGCAACTTTGACTTCGACAACCTTGTCCCAAACCACATCATCAAACGCAAGTCATCATATTTTGATCGGGAAACTCGCTTCTCCACGCAACTCGATTCGACAGCACCAAAGCAGACTTGAATCAGCATGAAAGCTTCAGCAGAGGGGTGCTTGTGTGGTAGAATCGAGTCTCACAATCCCCTTGAGGAAAGCCGAGTTAAGCGTGTCGCGTGGCTGCACCGTCGCTGATAGATGCGCTGTGGTTCGATGATGTTGGTTGAGGGAATGTAAATGGAAAGAATCCTGGTTTGGAGTTTGTAACTTCATTTGTTTGGGCCAAGTGTTGGGGGAAAGAGCGATGTCTGCATGAAATACGTACTCGGGGAAGGACTCATCTCGCAATCGCACTTTCCCGATCGTCACTTGTTCGCGAGTCGATACCTGTATATGTCTAGGACATCTATTACCAACAATATGACATACCCAAATGACATTAGACGCATTCATGTTATATTGCATTTCTATCCAACCACTGACCCGTTTCCTGCAGTTCCACCGCTTCTTGAACTACCAGGTCTTTCGCTTCTAGCTCTCCTCTCCCTCCTGAAGCATCCAAACTGGCCCTTGGTACCCTCCCTCAATTTCTTCAAGATCGCCCTCATTTCTGGCAACTCGGCTTGAAGCCTAGTCCTTGCATCTGCATCTGTTCTCTCGTCAAGCACCAAGTATATCTTCGATTGGATCTCCGAAGCCTTTTCGGTGGTGAAATTAGACAAGGTCTGGGCGAGCAGCTCGACGTCGAGAGTTGCCTGCATCAGAGCCGTGAGGCTATAGGTACGACGCTCAGAAAAAGCTGCAAGAAGAGATTCACTCGCGGATTCGAGGAAGTGAGATAGGAGGGGTGAGGTTAATGTGCTTGCTGTTGTGGAAACTTCGGTGTGTACTAACACCAAAGCAAGCAATACATCGTAGATATAGGGACGAGCGTTTGTGGGTCGTGAAGAGGTTTTAGGTAGCCAGTTTGGAGAGGAGATACCAGCTGTAATAATGTCGCGGAGCTGCGTGGCCGTGGGCTTAACGTAGCCTAGGAACAGGCGATCATCGATCTGCTTGAGCACATCGCGGATTTGCTTGGATTCGTCGGTGAATTTGATCGAAAAGGAAGATTCGAATTGCGAGATCAGTTGAGGCACCACTTCGCGACGCAGGTGATTCAGGTTGCTAAGAGTGAGTAATAGACGGACATTCTATATTGATGTTAGCTCTTGATAGCTGTCGAGACTAGTCTTACGACTTACCTTGTCTGTCGCTCGTGTGGTCGCAATGTTCGTATCTGTAGTGGAGCTTCCTTGCATCGCCGGTACTGTAAGACCATCTGGATCGTCGATCCCGGATTCTCCAATCTTCTTGTTCTTCTCTGCATTCTCCACAGCGCCACTAAGGGTTTTGTATATGCTAGTGATAAACTGATGCCTGACCATTTGCAGAAGCTTGGTTGGTGGAGGCCCAACAACATCCTCATAACCAGGACGCGACATTGCACCGGAAATATACAAGATCTTCTGCATATCACCAAGTATGATTTCCTCGAAAGCACTAAAGCGGAATGGCATGTTGGTGAGATCACGGCGATCCGTATGCCTTGTCCAGTCCTCAAGGTATCTGGTTTTATCAGAGTCGACGTTCCAAGCGGCGCAAACAGCCTGAATGCACCGTTCGCGCACCCCACTGACCATGGTCTTGAGCTGTTCTGCCATGCGGTAGTTGTCTCTGACGAGAGAAAGACCAGCGACCTCGCCCGCTGACGTCCCCACGAGAAGTAAGATGTTGCTGAGATAATGAACACCGCTCAACGAGTTTGCGTAGGGTGCCCAAAAAGCATATTTTTCCCAAGATTCTCCCCGTTTTGGCGAGGGTTCAGGGATGTTGTTTACATCGAATGAGAACATGCGCTGGTCGCTGGCCAGACTAGACGAAGGAGTATCAGGTGTCGCGGAAACGGGCGAGAACAAGGATGATATGTCTTCAACCGGTGAGTCGACAAAGAATGAGAAGATGTTTTCGCGCATGCTGTTGAGCAGCTCGGTGGCAGATTGACGGAGGCGGTTTATCTCATCCTCTCTGAGATCAAGATGTTGACGACCCTCTGAAGCAAAGACCCCAGTGGGTAGATTTCTCTGAGCTTTGTGAGAAATGAACGATTCTGCAGTCTCCCAAAATTCGATAATCTCTCCCAGAAGACCTCCTTGTGCGGACAGCAAGCTGTTGAGCGCGCTTTGAATCTTCTCCCAGAAATCGATTATCTTGGAAGCATCCATAGCATTGGAAGTGTTAGTCAAGTTCCGATCTTGCACAAGGTTAGCCACGGCAGATTGAAGATGGAGTTTCGATGTTTGGAGACTAGGTGGTTCTGCTGATGCCAAACGCCGTCTTGAAACTTCAATCTCTATGCGCATACGATCAAAGGAGCGAGCGAGCTTCTCTTTGAGATTATTGTACCGACTGAACAACCAAAACGTGATGGGATTGTCGTCCATGTCAATCTGTAGAAGGGTGGCGATCAGAGCCATTGTCGTATCAGGTTGAGCAGCAGCAGATGGCGAAGAACGGCGAGTTCTGGCAGCAGCAAGGTGTTTGCGAGACTCGCGTTTGAAAACGCCGATTTGTGACTGAGCGTCTGACCAAACTTTTGCAGCAATCAAGATTTGATGAACGTCTGCATCTGATAATTCCTGGCCTGATTCGGCTTTTCGAGTGGCATCGTTGGCAAGTTTCTTAGCACGGCTGTATTCGGATACGAGAGAGTCATAGTCCTTTTTGCGAATGGCATCTTGTAAAGCCTGTCCAATTCCAAACACGTCACGATGTTGTTCAAGATAGGTCAGCACAGCTTTGAGATCTTCTTCCTTTTCACGACCGCCTAGTGCAGGACCCCATACTTCCTCGGCTTTAGCACCAAGCTCAATCAGAGGAGCTTTGATACCAAGAACACCGTACTCGCTCTCTTTTGTCAAGGCATTCTTCCTCTTGTCTGGCAGCTTGTTGACAGCAGGAGGTGACAGGGCTCCGCTAGGGGTACGGAAATGTGATATGCCTCCTCGACTGGTATGTCTTGAGTGCCTTCGCTGGTGACCAGGTGATAGTGGCATACTTTGCTGGCCTTGGGTGCGCATCTCGGTGTATACATTGTCGATAGTAGCCTTAGCTTTGACGAAGCGTTCGAAGTTGGACTCGACCAGCAGCTTGAGTGAGGCGGACTTTTGCTCGATGGAACTAGACAAGAAGTGGAGACCTTTGAGGAGGGAATCGGTTGAAGCATCGTGGTGGACTTGCGACAGGAACAGATTGGGCGAGAAGGTGGTCGAAGACAGCATGAAGCGATTGCGCAGACGAAGGTTCTCCTCGACAGGCAGGCCGCGACGGCGCAGTTCCTGGACGACACTTGGGACAATGCCTAACGGGTCGGGTTCATCTTTCTGCACGCTGCTGTCGGTTCTCTTTCCTCCAACAGAGACGGAGCGATGCAGCGCAGCGAACTTGGACTCGGTATGGTTCGTGTTTGTCGCGTCATGGTCGGCGTCACTGTCGTAGTCGTCGTCGTCCCGGTCAGGCCATTCGGAGGGATACAATGAGTCGAGCTTGTAGTGGTTCAACAGCTCTCGCTCGACTTCGGCAGACATTGGAGTTTGTGCGATCAGAGAGTCAAGTCTATCGATGCTACCTACATAGCTCCGTCAGTCAGTCGTGTGGGGATGGATGCAGCGCGTGTCCTGCTTGCATAGGTGTGCAGAGACGAGTGTGGGGGTTATGCAAGGTTGCGGTCCGAGTTTGACCGACCGGGCAGCTACTGTACTCTGGACGGCAGGCTTGGCATTTCGACTTTGCTCTACCGGGTCCGAATCGCTACTGCTGCTGCTGCTACTGCTCTGTTTCGCAACCCTTACCGGCAGCATCTCCTCTCCCGTCGTCGTCTCTCGTCCCTCTACCCACATCCTTCAACATGCTCGGTTCCCGATCATTGGCCACCCCTGCTCGCCAGTGCCTGCGCCAGGCCAGACAGCAGCAGTTCACCAGACTTTCCTTCGCTCGCTCCTACGCCGTCGCCGCCGACGATAAAGTTGGCAAGTTCAAGGGTACCAAGGGCAACGACGGCAAGTACACTGTCTCCCTCATCGAGGGTGATGGTATCGGTCCCGAGATCTCCCAGTCCGTCAAGGACATTTTCGAGGCCGCCAACGTTCCCATCAAGTGGGAGCCCGTCGATGTCACCCCCCGCCTGAAGGACGGCAAGACCGTCATCCCCGACGAGACCATCGAGTCCATCTCGCGCAACTACGTCGCCCTGAAGGGTCCCCTCGCCGTACGTTCATTCCACCCCGCTGAGCTCCACCGACACTGCCCTCACCCGCGCAATCTCTACCAACCATTCTCTCTTTTCTTCCATGCGCTCCTCGCTAACACCCTCTCTGCTAGACCCCCGTTGGCAAGGGTCACGTCTCCCTCAACTTGACTCTCCGTCGTACCTTCAACCTCTTCGCCAACCTCCGTCCTTGCAAGTCCATCCATGGCTACAAGACCCCCTACGATGGTGTCGACACCGTTCTCATCCGTGAGAACACCGAGGGAGAATACTCTGGCATTGAGCACGTCGTTGTCGACGGTGTTGTTCAGTCCATCAAGCTCATCACCCGCCAGGCTTCCGAGCGTGTCCTGCGCTTCGCCTTCCAGTACGCCCAGGAGACTGGCAAGAACAAGGTCCGCGCCGTCCACAAGGCCACCATCATGAAGATGTCCGATGGTCTCTTCCTCAACACCGCCCGCGACCTGTCCAAGGAGTTCCCCAACGTCGAGTTCGATGCCGAGCTTCTCGACAACACCTGCCTCAAGGTCGTTACTGACCCCACCCCTTACAACGACAAGGTCTTGGTTATGCCCAACCTTTATGGTGACATTCTCTCTGACATGTGCGCCGGTTTGATCGGTGGTCTTGGTCTTACCCCCTCGGGTAACATTGGTGACGAGTGCTCCATCTTTGAGGCCGTCCACGGTTCCGCTCCCGACATTGCTGGCAAGGGTCTTGCCAACCCCACCGCTCTTCTCCTTTCCTCCATCATGATGCTGCAACACATGGGTCTCCACACCGAGGCCAACAAGATCCAGAAGGCCATCTTCGATGTTCTTGCTGAGGGCAAGGTACATTTTCTCTCTGCTCTCCACTGCTGCAACACAACGCTAACTTGAATTCCTAGACCATCACTGGTGACCTTGGTGGTTCGGCCAAGACCCACGAGTATGCCGCCGCCGTCATCCAGAAGCTTGCTTAGAATACCACTTCATCACTGGAGGAAAATGAATGGCACGAATGGTGGTGAGAGGGAGAGAGAGACACTGTGACGAAAACATATCTATAAATTTCCCTGTTTCTTGGTTCCAATCTTTTCCCACTTGTTCGTGCTCTTGTCCTTTTGTTTATCGTTGTACAATACACCTCGTCGTCTTTCCTAGAATACCAAGTCATTTCGTCTTTTCTGTTCTTCTATAGGTATCCATTTTGCACGTAACTTTTTTGTGCAAATTATTGTCTTGGTAAAGTGGAGGAGGCCGGGCTGACGGGACGTTTCGGTTATGATGTTTTTGTTCTGCGAGCTCCGTTGCGGCCCGAAACACGGCAGTCATGTTGGTGGCTCCCGAGCATCGATGCCGTGAGGTTGGCCTCACGACTTGTCTAAGATCAAACGATTCATGTACTCGTAAAGATGCACGCAAAACTCAAGAGCAAGAACACAAGACAGTATGACTGATGAAAGTGCTTCGATCTCAAATGTGTTATGCTAAGCAATGTCCCAGAGACATGCGGTGAATGCCCTTTTCTTCACGTGGTCCTCCCTTTCTTGCTCGATGGTACGCCTCTATACGCCAGAGCCAAATGCAACTCAAAGAAAAGAAACCAAAAAAGCAACCAGGCCCTCTTTCTCCTCTCTCTCTCCCCGTGTTTTCCCATGTTCATGTTTCCATTGACTTTGTTTGCGTATCCCGTAATCAATCATGATGCATGAAGAGTTGACTGATGCTCTCACCATGGTGGTTGCGGCGGATGGATTCAGCGAGCAGTGTGCTCACGTCCAGGATGACCAGCTTGCGGATGCCCTTGCGCTTCTCCTCGGGGATGGGGAAGGCATTGGTGACGACGATGGCGTCAATTTCCTCGCACTCGTCCATCTCGCGGAGGCAGTCGCCGCCAAAAAGACCGTGGGTAGCCATGCAATAGACCTTTGTAGCACCACCTCTCTTGACAACAGTCTCGGCTGCAGCAATCCAAGAACCAGCCTTGTCCATGATGTCGTCGACGATGAAGACAGGACGGTTGCGCACGTTGCCGACAAGTGTGATTGTGGTCTCGAGCTCGGGGTCCTGGAGAGCTTCTTCCTCTTCGTCATCGGATGCTGTAGCGTCACCGGTGCCACCGAGGCCGAAATCAGGGCGGCGAGATGAGGCGTTGGACATGAAGGAGTTGACCATGTGGTCGGGAATCTCTTCGTCGTCGGAGCCGGCGCTCTTCATGGGGTAGAGGCCAGGAGTAGAGGTTGACATGGCAGACATGACTGGAGACGGGAAATCATCGTCGACGAGATGACCGTGAATCAGGCGTCCGGTAATAACGTTGCGGGCACGCTCATCTGTGTATTCGTCGTCTGCATCCTCTGAATCTTCGTTGTCGGTGCTGTGGTCGACCGGAGGCTGTACGGTGCCGAGAGCGGTGGTTGTGCGGTGCATCTTAGGGGGACCATCGAGACCGAAGCTGGGACGGCTAGGTTTGTTGGGTGAGGCAGTTTGATTCTCCTCGTCGTCGTCCTTGTTGAGACCATCTGACGAGTCGGGGCGTGAGAATTGAGCCAAGGGGCTGGGAAGAGCAGGGGCACCCAACAGCCTGCTGTTGAATGTAGTGACAGAACGCTGCTTTGCAGGACGACGAGAGAAGTTGTCGGGGCGAGCTTCGGAGTTGGCGTATTCTGAAGGCTTGCTAGAGCCCGACTGGGGAGCAAAGTCGTGCTCAATGGGAGGAGCGTGATCGAGGTCGATGTGTTGCTCAGCTTCGATTTCTTCAGTCGCGGCGGACTGGACTTGGATCGGGGGCATGTCTTCACCAGTTGCGGATTCGTAGATGACGCTGTTGTACATGCTCTGGCCCATGTTGGGACGTCTTCTGTCGGTTGTGACAATGCCGAAGCTCAGCTTCAAGGCATCGGCCAACGAAGTGACACGCTTGGTACCACCAGGGTTCTTGCTAACGACGACACCGTCCCTCCAGTTCTGAACGGTGCTGCGGATCCAGCGAGCAAGCAGAGGCTCAGCGACCAGGTTGTCAACAGGGCACTTGAAGAAACCCTGCATCTGGCTGGCGTGGAGATCAATGGTAATGACATGGTTGACACCAGCAACGTGCATCAAGTTGGCAATCATGCGGGCGGTGATGGCTCCACGGTGGCTCTTCTTCTTGGACTGGCGCGAGTAGGGGAAATAGGGCATAATGGCTGTGACAGACTTGGACGAGCCTCCCTTGCAAGCAGCAATCATGATGAGCAGTTCCATGACATCGTCGTTGGTCCTGGGGAGGTCAGCCGTGTCGCTAAGCAATCAGGGCGCGGCATAGGTACTTGTTGGAACCACTCTGGACGATAAAGACATCCTGGTCGCGCACCGAAGTCTTGATCTCGACACTAGTCTCCCCGTTGGCGAACTTTCTAAGTTCGACCTTGTCGGGCTTCCTGCCGAGCTTCTCGCAGATGAAATCGGTCAGCTCTGGATGGCTGCGGCCGCCGAAGATACAGGTGCGACGCATCTTGACTGTCGACGGTCGGGGTGGTTGTTGTGGGTTACGAGACCGAGCGACACGCGGGTTCGACGTTCGGGATTATGAATTGATCGCGTCGAGGCGAGTTCTGCTTCACTGCTCTCTTCACATGATGAGGTAGTGAGCTCGATGGTTTTTTGCTCCACGAAGTTATTTGCTTGCTCGCTTGCTCCGTTATCGCCGCTAGTGCCCACTTCACTTGGCGCAACTGTAATCACTGAGCACAAACACCTCTTGCCTTGTTGTTTGTGGCACCTGGTTATGGACGTAGCATCGAGTCGAGAAAAGAAGTCAACATGTGTACGCCGTAGGCCAAAGTTTTCTGCCATTCGTTTTGGCTACACGATATGGTGTGATAGTATCCTGATCCAGACGCCGGGACAACTTTTCTGACCCACCATACACTACTTTGGTGTCGTGTGGCTAACTACTGCTGCTCTGTTGTCAAGGTCCAGATCAAGATTCGGTGCCATCCAAGGCTATGTCGATGAATGTGAAGTGTTTCTAGTACCAGAGGCTTGGAGTTACAGACCAATCTTTCCACGTCTGCGAGAAGCAGCGACCCCAGCTTTCACTGAACAGCCATTCTTTGTCCTTTTGCTGGAAAGCCTGCAGCAGTGTTGAGGGAAGTAGCGGTCAGTCCTCACTTCCTCCAACCGCATCTCGTTCAGTGCTTCCGCTCACTACAAGCCACTATGCATATTGCGCGGGGTGATCACTCTGAGGCTGAAGCTCTTTATCTGCTGACCATCTGCCATCTTCATCTTTCTTGTTTCTGTTCCTTCGATCTGACAGCAACACTACTCGTATAACTCTCTATCGTTTACCCAGCAACAACCACTCTCTCCAACCACCCCAGCAATAAATCTTGTTCCTAGCAGCAATAATGTCTCACTCCTCTTGTCCCAAGTGCGGTGCTGCCATTTCGGGTGGAAAGTCTTGCGGTTCATGCGGCGCTGTATGTCTCCTTTGCGCGCTTGCTTTGCCTTGTCTTTTAGAGGGTTCCTAACATCATTTTCTAGACCTGCCCTAACTAATGCCCATTTCTTGATGCGCAATGATCCGCTCGTATATCATATCATATTGATCTGCCGATCAGCGAGTTGATGTACCCCGCGGAACCCCTCCGAACCCTCGAACGCGTTTCTACCTCTCTGACGACAACGGCATGACGAACATTTTATTTTGGATGGCACTCCACGGAGGTGGGCTCCGCATCTGCTGAAAGCTCGACAGCCTGCTCAGTACTGCAGCATGATGCCACATTTTGGGGATTGCATCCTTTCTTTCTCGGGTCTATCGGGAGTTGACACATTGGATAGCATCATTTACATGTCAATGAAGCTCTTTTCCTCCTGCTTCCGAACGTGACGTATTGTCCATATTGTGTCCTTCTTAAAGCTCTTTCTATCTAGTTTTGAGCCTCGTTCTAATATACACAACAATCCCCAATCTTCACCATGTCTGAAATACCAACCACAGGTACCCGCAGCCAGCTGCACCCCTCCATCCAGACCTTCTTGAAGAATCACCCCGACCTCCACCTTGGTGGTCAAGAAGACTTCCATGACGAGAGAAACCACCATCTCGAAGTCTTTGGTATCCACAAAATCCCAAAGGACAAGATTCACCCCATTGGCGAGGTTGAGTTCACTGCCGTTCGTGGACCTCACGGAACTATCCCTGTCAGAGTCTTGTATCCCAAGAGCGGTGAGGATAAGCGCAAGAATGGCCAGGCAGGAGCTCTGGTCTACTTCCACGGCGGAGGATACACAGTCGGTTCAGTCGATGAGTTCGAGAATGGCCTGAGGTTGCTAGCCGAGGAGAGTGGAGTCCAGGTAATCATTCCCTCTTCAATCTCATCACCACGCCCACTCTTCTGATACCTGATAGGTCTACGGTGTGGACTACAGACTAGCTCCTGAATACCGCTTCCCGGTCCAACTAGATGAATACTCCGCCGTCATCGATTGGCTTCAAGGCGAAGGTGGTAAAGCTCGAGGCGTAGACCCTTCGAAAGTAATGGGCGGCGGCGACTCAGCCGGCGGCAACATGACAGCAGCAACAACCTTGCGCCGTCAAGACAACAAGCAAAAGCCCATGGCCGCTCAAATCATGCTCTACCCGGAAGCACGCGTTCCCTTCGATACACCAGCCGCCGTGGAAAACAACACAGGCTACTACCTGGAATGCAACGGCATCTTCAGTTTTGCAGACCACTATCTTCCCAGAGGTGTGCCGCCGTCGAACAGATACATTTCTCCCGGTATGCAGGATATCAGCAAACTCGGTGATCAGCCTCCAGCAGCAATCTATACATCTGGATTCGATCCTTTGCGCGATGTAGGCGTCGAGTACGCCAGCAAGTTGCAAAAGGCAAAGAACGAGGTCAGGTGGCATCACTATGAAAAGATGACTCACGGGTTCTTGCAAATGACTGCTTGGAGTGATAAAGCCATTGAATGTGTCAAGAACATCGCAAAGGACATGAAAGAGTTTGCTTATGGCTCTTAACCTTCTCAGACATGCAGAATGTAGGATATGAATAATGACATATTGAGAAATCGTGAAAAGGATTGAAAAAGTCTCGTGGTCATGCAACTATAATTATACCAATGAGTAATATGTAACGTGATCCCGTGATCGAGAAGAATATCCCACAAGAACCACCTGCCACCTTGCAAAACGATATCATCATTTGACTCCTGTAGCGTCTCGTTTAGACGCTTTAAGTATAGATACTCTCAGTGTAGTAGTTCACCGCAAGTCCCTTTTCAGCCATCTCTGCGTTTTCGAGGAAGTGTAATGGCATCCAGACGAGATGTCCCTGATCAAGATTAGTATGCATGGTATCGTATTGATGAAAGCTAAGTCCAACTTACTCTGATCTTGTCGAGGGCGCGTTTCACCTCATCGTCTGGCATGTACTTGTTATACAAATGACCTTGCTTCCTGGAGTGAAAGTATCGTTAGCATGATTACGATAAGTCTGAAAAGCATATACATCACGATTTCGCCTGCCAAGTAGAATCGAGTCCGCAAGATACCACTCAGTACACGCTCTTTTGAACGGTGCTCTGATGGGGCATTCGGACAAGATAAACAACCTGGCGGGACATCTGATGATGGATATGCTTTAGGTTCAACTAACATGTCATTCCTCGGGAGGAAGTTTTGGTAGTCCTCGAATGTGCGGATGTTGTCGTCAGGATCCGCATGGAACAGATGACGGAAGACTTCGGTGTTAGTGGTCGCTTGTTGAGTCCACAAGTTCCAGACATCGTCGCACAAAGGATCTGCAACGAGCTTGTCCCACTCATCTCCTTCGTGCCAGTTGTTGGGGCAGACATCTGGGGGTTGAGCGTTGGGGTCCTCGTCTGCATCTAGAGGCTGTGCAGGCAACAAGCCTAGATGTTCACGCCATAGCATGCGACGCAGGGTTGCGGCGTGGTGACCAGCTTGGTATTCGTGGCCGTCCATGACCGAGGGGAGCACTTCGGTATCCTCCATAATGATTGTGAGCTCCGAATCGTGATATCCCAGTTGAGAGCGATCGTTGATGTTACTGCTTCCACAGATAGCGATTCTGTCATCAACAATACACACCTGATCAGAGGTTAGCGTGCCTGTCTGGCGTTTGAGGAAACAGTCGGACTCACTTTGCCGTGCACGTAGAGCTCTTCTTGCACCCAGTTGGCCTTCTCCTGCTCCAAATCATTCTCATCCCACTTCTCCTCGCTAACCTTCTTCTCGCCCAACATAGCGTTCTTAGCCACACTGTCTTCGCTAATAACCTGATCATTTCTAAGTCCGGCTGCCGCTCTACGAGCCTCGAACTTCTTCTTGCGGCTCGAATAGTGCTCCTTCTCGTCATCTTCAGATTCACCCTCGTCTGACGAGGACGACTCGGCACCACCGTGAACACCCGAAGACATGATTTCTTCAGCTTGAGCACGTTGTACTTCTTGGTAAGTGACACCAGACTCGTCTTCCATCTTCTTCAATGCTGGTGTCTTGTTGAGTCGATCGTATGAGCGAAGATTGAAGACGAACACGTGATTCTCAGGATCCACGCCTTGCTTTTTGATTTGACCAAAGATAGAGTGTTCACCTCTATTGATGGACTTGTATTGATAATCCATAATGGCTCTATAGATGTGTCAGCATGCCCTCATTTTGAAATCTGCATACCAGCACGACTTACCTGGTTCCAGCAGCAGCATTGTCTCTCAGGTCGCCAGCGAATCCAGGAATAGCTGGAATAACGATGATGACTCTGAACTTACGACCCTCCTTGCCTGCTCTGACACAAGCATCGACAATAGCCTTGCCAATCTGGTTGTGAATTGGTGCTTGTTCTTCTCCAGTCGAAGTGATGAAGAATTGATTCTCAATGTAAACTAGGTGCTCAGCGTTTCTAATGATTTCACAGTATGCGTTTTGAATGCTTTGCTCGGTCAAAATACCACTTGACCAATCTGCACTGCTTCGCACAAGCTGCGCGTGAACACTACCTTGAACATTGTTGGGGTCTGGTCTACCAGTTTTGACGTTCATAGGCGAAGTTGGATGGTGAATATACTCTCCAACAGGATGCTTAGGCCTTTGGACTGCGATCAGATCCTCATCTTCACCTTCGCGACCCTCAAGAGTAAGCCAGTCGAAACGGTCGTCACGCTTGTACTTGTCACGCTTGATGAAGTTCCAGCGCAACACGAAATGCTCGGCGATATCATAGACACAAGGCCCGATGACACCCATGGCTACATCATGCCATGGCATGCGCCCATAGTCAGCCTTGCTCAATTCATTGCTCTTCCAGTCTTGAACGTCCTGGAAGTCCATGATCCTGTTGTTGTTGAAGTCCTGTCCGGGGAAGACCTCGTTTTCGACACCCGCCGGATGAGCATCAGCCAATGGATGTTGCCACTGATCCCAGCGACCGAAGCAAAGATCCAGACCTCCGATGAAGGCAAGATCGAAGTCGATAACGATGAACTTCTCATGATGCGCCCAACTGGCCTGAGTTAGTGACAGCCTGATGTACTGTTTGGCTGACTTACTAGAAGGTCATGTCTCCAGCGTTCTCGAAAATGTTGTGATCCGGGTGGCGCATGCTTTCTGATGTCAGCTATGCGCTTGAAGCCTTTCAAAGACCCTCGGCGATCGGAGCAGAATCGCGGTTTTGAACTCACAAATGGATATTGCCATGGCCTGGGGTGCCTTCAGGGCAAAGGGCACGAAGGGCGCGCTTGCTGTGCGCCGAGTTACAAGTAAGAGCTTGGTTCACCTCTTTGTACACAACAACGTAGATCTGAACACCACGTTCGGCTGCACGCTTCAAGACATGGTCCAGACGCCAATGCTGAGTGGAAAAGGGAGGTCTACGCAAGAAGAGTTCGGGCGATAGCCACCAGTCCTCAATATAGATGGTTTCCTTTGCTCTTTCGAGTGCGACTGAGACGGCATGGAAGTAGTCACGCCCATCGATGTACCATTTGATCTTGTTTCCGTCTCTCTCGGGAGCGAAACTCTCGAAGCGATGACCTTCGGCAACTCTGTTTCTCTTCTCGTCGGTTGCCTTCTCGTGCTCTTCGTCGTGGCGGTGATTTGGGTTGACCAAGTTCTGCCACTTGCCGATTTTGTGTTTCGCATGGATGGCCTTGACCTTGATGTCGTACAGAGACGTCTCTTTCAATTTCTGCCTCAGATCAGAGAAAGGATGCTTGATGTGCTCGGCAGCACCCTTGTGCTGTGCATCGTCGGAGTCGCGAATCTGCTCATCGGACGAGTCGACGTGCGATGTCTTTCCAATGAGACCCATCCTGGTGTGTGGTACAACTGGTTCGGTGCTTAGATTGCGCGCACACGACCTCAGGTATTCGGATTGCAAAAATACCAAATCAAAGGCCTCAATCGACAGGAATCCAGTTGGAGATAGGTAGATAGAGGGAGGAGAAGAAGGACAAAGAGAGGGAAGACCGGCTCGCCTCGGAGGTGATAACGTTCAAACTAGGAACTAGAGATTGGAAGGAACGCTGCAGCTCTCTGAAAACCTGCTCCAAACACGCGCCGAGGAGTCCACCAAGTCTTGGTGTGGTGTTTCGATCGACCACGAACAGTAACTTGCCCGGCGCGAGCCCCGCGCTGCGTCATTCTGCATGGACCAAGATCAGATCTGTGGATGTTGCTGTGGCTTGCAAGGGGCACCAACTATCGAATCCATCACAAAAGCCAACATCATTACTCGAAACTGTGGTCGGGCGAATCGGGAAAATTGCCTCTAAAACATCGCTCGAATTACTGCAGGGCTCATGTAGGAGAAATCATCTAAACATAAAACACACCCCCCCTTCACTCCTGTCTACCATGTATGCACATAAAAACAGGACCATTACCCCCAAAATGTACACCGTCATAGATCTATATATCACGAGGTCAAAACGCCCTGTGCAAAGAGCACCAGCATCTGGTCCCGAGCCTGTTTAAAACCCAACAGCCAGCATCAGCCCGTACCCAATCGAGATGATCACAGCGTAAGCCAGGATTGAGGCAGGGACACCACGAGTGATGAAATGCTTGACCTGCAAGTAACGTCTGCCAGTATTTGGCTCTTCCATCATGATTGCAGCTGCAGCATGAAATGTCAGCCTCTGTAACAGAAGATTAATTGAAGGGGGGCAAGAACTTACTCATGTTGGGGAAACCAGAAGTAGGAAGTCCCATGGCAGCAGAGGCCATGAGCACACTACCCATAACAAGAAGGTTAGGGTGGGGATCGCTCATTCCCTCGCCGACCTGCTGGACCAAAGGCAACACGATCAAAGCTGCGACTGTGTGCGAAATAAAAGTGGCCACCACGCCAATCAGTGCAGCAAAGACAACCAATACACTATAGAGGCCTAGACCTTCGACACGAGTGGTGATGGATACTGCAATGGTGCGAAGAAGACCAGACGAGTTGACAGCTTTTCCAAGAGCAAGTCCGCCAGCAGCCAGAATGATGATGGTCCAGAGGAAGTTGTTGAAATCCTCCTTGTTGAGAATACCCAGACCGAAGAAAACGACCATTGGAAGGATGGCAACAACACCCATGTCGCCGAAGATGAACTCCAGCTGGTGACTGAAACACCAGAGTATGATGGTGACGACTGTAACAAAGCTGATAAACCATTGGGTAGGAGTAAACTTATCCTTCATAGGACGGATGGGCACAATGGTGGTGTTGCGACCAGGTCGGAAAGTTACCAGGAGAAGAACCCAAATCATGAGGATGGAGATGATGCAGACCGGAAGTGCAACGAAGAACCAAACTCCCCAGCCAGGAGCCGGTGTCATGTTCTGCAGAGCAATCAAGTTCTGAGGTGAGGCAATCGGCGAGGCCGCACCTCCCATGTTGGAAGACAGAGCAATGCCCAAGAGCAAAGCTTTAGACATGTCCGAATCAGCAGGTAGGTTTCGGAGGATAGGCTACGAGACTGTCAGTTTCTCATCATCGACTCAACTTTGGTCAGACACGTACCTGAATAATGGAAAAGCAGAGCACAGGAGCGGCAACGTTACTAATCCACATACTTGCGAACATGGCCACGAACATACTGGTAATCAACACATTGCGAGGCTTTGTGCCAGCCTTGCTGAGCACAAATGTTGCCATCATCTTCGCAATATTGTGCTTGCTCAATGCAGCAGCGATAGTGAAGCCTCCGAGCAGAAGCATAATGACGGGCGACCACATGGCACTAAAGATAAATGTAGCTGCTGCCTTGGACCCCAAACGGTGGTGAGGTTCGGCTTCGGACCTGACGACGCGCAGGACCACGACGAGGAAAGGGACGAGCAGAGACGTCACAAAGAGCGGGATGGCCTCGGTGGCCCAGAGCAAACTGACCAGGACGACAAGTGCCAAACAGTTCTGCTCGACCGGAGACTCCATGATCGGAGCAAAGAGCAGAACAAAGAACACAGCGATCACGGCCACCAGAGTGTAGAAAGTGCTTGACAAGAGGAAGCGTGGGCACCTGTACTTACCCAGAGGTGTCACAACCTCCTTGGTAGCTTCTAACTCCTCATCACCCTGCAATCGTGCTTTTCCACGATCCTCAATACCACCCAGCATGGTCTGACCGAGACCCATGTTGGCAGCTTGAGCTTTGCGTTCGATGCCGATCATCTCACGCCAGACAGTGTTGCGCTCCCAAACGACGTGTTCTCGCAGATGAAGACGTAGCTCACGGCGGGCCAGGTCAACGTCGCCTTTAGTCACCAGATCTGCGTATGCTGTCTCAATTTTCTCGATATTGGCATTTAAGCGATCAATTGTTTCTGGTTGGAAAGGATAGGCAGTGTCGACTTTAGCCTTGATATAACTGTCTTTAAGCTTGCGATCCAGAGTTTTGTCGTACTTCTTCAAGACTTTTCCGAAGCCAGTCTTGTTGAGTTGGATAAAGGAACGCAGCTCGCACAGGGTGACATAAAGGCTGACGGTTCGCTTCTTGAGAGTTACACCTTCGTTATACAGCACATCGAGAGCTTGGTCGTCAAAGTCATGGGAGCTGCTCGGGCGACGACGCGATGAAGTGTCCACGTTGGAGCTCGCCGACATGTCATATGGATTTCCATCTCGTGAGGTTGACTTGGTCAGAGCGGTGCGCTCGTCATCGCTGTCGGGTTCTTCCTGGTGGCCGCTCAAGGTACTAGCACGTCGGCGTCGACCAATGCTGAAGCCTTTGAACATACTAGTCTTCCTCGCTTTTGCCAGAGTACCGTTCCGTGCAGCGGGCCCTGCATCATGCTCTCCATCCTGTTCTCTTGTCTCTTCCTCGAAGTCGTGTTCATCCTGGAGTAATGATTCGACTTCCCCATAAATCTCCAGCTCCTTCAATTGGTAGAAAGTACAGATCTTTTCTAGGTCGTGATCCAGGGCGCGCGCAAAGACTTTGTCGGGATCCTCGGAGTCGCCGGCCAGAAGTGGTGATGACTCGACGTCTTCATGGATGGCATTGGCCTGGTGAAGCCTCTTCTCAAGAGAGTATATTCTGAAGTACGTCAGTAGGCAGGAACCAAGAGCCTCGACCAAGACGCGACGGACAATTTCTTGAGATTGCTGTACGAGATGTAGTTGTTACTCCACTCGGGCACGGCATTGAACTGGATGCTGTGTGAGAACTTCATCTCGAGAATGCGCGCGAGCTTGTCAAGGCGCGCGGCCGAATATTCGTTGTGCGATGGTGATGTCGGTGGAAGTGGAACAGCGGGTGCGGGAAGAAGAAGGCCGAGCTCGATGTCGGTATCGTTTTCTCGTCCACCCTCCAGGACGCCGGTGGCAATCTCCTTGTTCTTATTGAATTCGGTATCTCCTCACGTGAACATCCGTGTCTACAAGTGTGGATAGGATCAATGAACTGTACGCAGTCGGTCTGATGGACATCAACGTGCGTAACGACGGCGTGCCTCATCGATTGGCTTGCATTCCAAGATTCAAATCTGCTTGGCATCAGGACGAAGGAAGAAACCACCGACATCTGTACACCTCCTTCCCTCAACACTCACACAATGTCATTTGACCTCTTTGTGTGGCTCTAAGATCCCAGCACTGTGTACCGATCCACTTTGCTCGACGCATCAGGTGCGTTCTGCATGAGATGGCTTTGCACACGGACGCCATGTGTAATTCTGTTTTGTCACGCTTCCTGCACGATATTTCGTACCATCGCCATGTGTACTCACTTGGAAGCTGGTGAGCCTAGCATCCTTGGCTTACGACGGCAAGCTTCATGGTCACTTTGTCTTTCGGTATTCAGAACAACGACGCGGAAGAGTATATGGATTCACATAAGCTTTCAACACTATTCGACAGGGCAAAGGACTGTGTCAAGAACAAGCTGAATGTGCGAAGCTTGACTCGATCCGTAGTCGGATGCACGATGCTTGTGATTTGTACACTATTCAGGGATGCATCCTTTTTGGCACACAGAGACGACATTTCGGGAATGCTCAGGACTGGCAGTCCCAAGCCCTCATTGTCATTCACCATCAGGGTTGAGTATGCGCTCTTCACCATTGCCCTCTTCTTCGCCTGCAATATCATCCACTTCGTCGCCGTCTGCTAGAGCTCCCTCGTCTTCAGCTGACCACTCCTTTGGCTCTTCTTCATCGTCGTCTGCGGATTGACTCTGTTTCTGCTCCATATCGGGAGGGAGGTCGGGATCCACTTTGTCCCCGAGGTGATTTTCTGGCAGAAAGACCTTGCCTTGCAGCTTCTCCGGGAAGTATTCCTGATTGACTCTGCCGTTTTTGTAATCCGGGTTGTACTTGTATTCTTTGCCATAGCCCAACTCTTTCATCAACCTCGTAGGGGCATTACGGAGATGTATTGGAATAGGCAATCCTGCAACTCCAGGTTCTGCTAGAGCAGCATATGCAGCGTTGAGACCTCGGTACGAGCGTGTAGACTTTGGTGCTTCGGCAAGTGCGACCGCTGCATGGCCCAGATTTATCCTGCATTCCGGCATACCGATCTCTTTGGCGGCCGTATAAGCTGCTGTTGCCAGTGGTAGCAAAGTGTTGTCTGCGAGACCAATATCCTCACTAGCCATGACTACCATTCGCCGCGCGATATAAACAGGGTCTTCACCGAATTGGAGCATTCTGGCGAGATAGTAGAGGGCCGCATCGGGATTGCTGCCACGAACACTCTTGTGAAAGGCGCTGATGGTGTCATAGTGTTGGTCACCTTGACGGTCATATACTAACGTCCGAGTCAAGTTCTCTTTGACAGTCTCGACAGTAATTTCAGGATCGTTAGATAAGTCTAGAGCAAGAGAGAGAAGATTCAATGCTGTACGCGCATCCCCGTCGGCAAAGCTGGCAAGATAACGAAGCAGTGCATAGTCATTCCCTTCCAACAACTCTGCTGCGTGTGGTGTTGTAGGAGGTTCGAGGGTCAGAGCACGCTTCAGGATGGATGTGATGTGCTCGTCGTCTAGCTTGGCAAGAGTGAAGGTTCGACACCTCGACAGAAGAGCATTTATGACTTTGAAGCTTGGATTCTCCGTTGTCGCACCGATCAAAGTGATGACACCACTCTCGACAGGGGCCAGAAACACATCTTGCTGGCTTTTACTGAAACGATGGATCTCATCACAAAAGATGATGGTTCTGCGGCCAGTGAGAGAAAGCTCGTTGCGAGCATCGGCAAATAGTTTCTTGCATTCACCAACGCCTGAAGAGGTACTGTTGATCTCGACAAAGCGATTTCCGGCAGTTTTGGCTATCAATCGAGCGATAGTTGTCTTGCCAGTTCCTGGTCCGCCCCATAGCACCATGGAAGGGACGCGATCGGTTTCAATCAAGGAGCGCAAGATACCTTTTGGACCTACAAGCTCCTGACCCTGAACTTCATCCAGAGATTGCGGTCGCATTCGCTCAGCCAAAGGGGCAGCCTTTTCGAGATTGACATTCTTAGATTTTTTAGGCAAAGGTTGAGGTGTATCTTCGTCTTTGATGTCCTCCAGAGGCCGTTTTGTAGTTGTGATCGGTGTTTGAGTAGGTTTCGGAAGTGCAGCGCCATTCAAGGCTTGTGTGGAGGTAGGAGTGGACTGAGTACGCTTGGCCGCCGGAGTCTGAAAGAAACTGGCGACCTGAGTGGATTTGGGTGCATTTTGCTGGGTTGCTGGAGGCGAATCGTCGATAAAAGACTCACAACCAGAATCGATATGTCGGTTAATATTCAGCTCCTTGACGGGCTTGCTACAGATAGGACAATCGACGAGCTGATGGGATGACATGGGACGTGGTTAAGAAAGTACCTACATTGTTTGGATAGGACAGACGCGGTCGGCCGAGAAGACGCGTTAAGCTCTCGAGACGGTGTCGAGACGAGCGACGCGGGCCGGTGCGGTATCGGGCCCATGATGTATCATGTCGTGCTCGGGCAGGGTGGGGGGGAAACAAATATCTGGGGTAAGATAATATATCGCTAGCTGACTCTTGCCATAGCCATGAGACTGCTGTCCCGTTTACTTCCTTTCACAAGGATCGCACCTTCTTCTACCCGTCTGACTGCCAGGAATCTCGTCAACCAATTCTCATCGTCCAGCTTGAAGATGCGCAAAGATCCCTTCAAGCCCGCAGCCCGTGTGGCCGGCCAGAAGCAAGATGTCTGGTCCATCGTCAACGAGGCAGCTGCCTCTTCCAAGGTTTCTGACGTGGTGAACATGGGGTGAGCCGATTGAGACTCTGTATCTGCTCCTCAAATTGAGAGCTAACACCAGCACAGACAAGGCTTCTTCGGCTACAACCCTCCTCAATTCGTCATCGACGCAGCCAAGGGTGCTCTGGATAGAGTCGAATGCAACCAGTACTCGCCCACCAAGGGAAGACCTCGCCTGAAGAAGGCTCTCGCTGACGCCTACTCCCCCTTCTTCGGACGCACTCTGGATCCTGAAACGGAGGTCACAATCACAACTGGCGCGAATGAGGGCATGCTCTCGGCCTTCATGGGCTTTGTTGAGCCCGGCGACGAGGTCATTGTCTTTGAACCCTTCTTCGATCAATATATCCACAACATTCAGATGCCTGGTGGCCGGGTTGTTTACGTCCCTCTCCACCCTCCAGAGAAGGGTGCCACCCAGACCACTTCGGCTGGAGACTGGTCAATCAACATGGACGAGCTCAAAGCTGCCATCAACGACAACACCCGCATGATTGTTCTTAACACCCCTCACAACCCAATTGGCAAGGTTTTTACACGGGATGAGCTACAGGCTATCGGTGACCTGTGCGTCGAGCACAACATTATTATTCTGAGCGACGAGGTCTACGATCGTCTTTATTACACTCCCTTCACCCGCATGGCTACTCTTTCTCCCGAGATCGCCAATCTCACACTTACTGTTGGCTCGGGAGGCAAGAACTTCTACTGCACCGGATGGCGCGTTGGGTGGTTGATTGGCCCCGAGCATCTTATTCAGCCCGTCAGTGCTGCTCACACCCGAATCTGCTACAGCAGTGTCAGCCCGCTGCAAGAAGCTACTGCTATCGGCTTCGAGGAAGCTGATAAGCATGGCTTTTGGGATGAGACCAAGGCTGAAATGAGAGCCAAGATCGACCGCTTCGTCGCTGTCTTCGATGAACTTGAATTGCCTTATTCTGACCCCGAAGGTGGTTACTTCGTCCTCGTGAATATGGCCAAAGTAAAGCTTCCTGCTGACTACCCCTTCCCTGAGCATGTCGCAAGCCGTCCTCGCGATTTCAAGCTCTCGTACTTCATCATCAAGGAGCTTGGTGTCGCTGCTATTCCACCTACCGAGTTCTTCACCGATGACAATGCTCACATTGTCGAGGATTGGTTGCGATTTGCTATCTGCAAGAATGACGACGTGCTTGACAAGGCCAAAGACAGACTCAGAGGACTCAAGAAGTACATGCAATGATAGTCGATATACTTCTCTGCATCTCTGCTCGTTCAACCTCATCGTTCTTCTTCCACCTTCAATTGATGCTTCGGACTATATTTCATACCTCTGCGAGATCCCTTGCGTATAAGAGCAACACATTCTTGAGCCCACACAAACTATCACCAATCTTGCGATACCAAAGTACCATGGTCGCCGCGAAACGAAAGAGGAACGCTGCTGCGATGCCTGCTGCAGTTCCCTCTCCGCCACCTAATGGAATAACCAACCCGCAGGCGAACCCTGAGGTCATTGACGCGCCGAATGCATACAGAGCTTCGCCAGACAGCGACGTGGACAAGCGTATAGCACCCGGGCCTATCAAGTCAGAGCCAGGATCAGAGTCGCCCTTGTCCGATGTACCTGACACTGAGCCACCAGCCAAGAAGAGAAACACTAAGAAGGCCGCTGCTAAGACAGGCGCTGCCGTCAAGAAGGAGAAGGATGATGGAGCTGTAGACGCGACACCGGCCAAGAAGACCCCCGTCAAGAAAGCGGCCAACGATGATATGGACGATCCAGAGGGAGAGGGCGAAGAAGAAGCTGATGAGGAAGAATTGTCCGCTGCTTTGGCACGTCCTCCCCCTGTCAACAGTGATTATCTTCCGCTTCCCTGGAAAGGAAGGTTGGGTTATGTAAGTGCCATTGTATCCATGTGGCTGCGATGAATTGCTAACAGTTTCAGGCTTGCTTGAACACCTATCTTCGCTATAGTACACCACCTGTTTTCGCTTCTCGTACTTGTCGCATTGCTTCAATATTGGAACACAGACATCCTCTCCGTGATCCTAGTCAGCCCGAACATCCCACCAAGAATCGTCCTGATCGCGAGCAGCCTGCCAGCATTGAGCGAGGCCAAAAGTATGTCGAAGCACTTGGCCTGGCCAACGCTAGAGACGTTATCAAGATGCTCAGATGGAATCATAAGTATGGCATAAAGTTCTTGCGTCTATCGAGCGAGATGTTCCCCTTTGCTTCTCACGAGGAGTATGGGTACAAGCTTGCGCCTTTCGCTGCCGAGACACTGGCAGAGGTTGGCAAAGTAGTTGCCGAGTTGGGCCATCGTGTGACAACCCATCCCGGCCAGTTCACTCAACTCGGATCGCCGCGCAAGCAGGTCATTGACAATGCTCTCCGCGACTTGGAATACCACGATGAAATGCTCTCTCTTTTGAAACTGCCCGAGCAGATGGACAGGGACGCAGTCATGATCTTGCATCTTGGAGGTGTGTTTGGTGACAAGGCAGCCACTCTTGACAGGTTCCGCGAGAACTACAAGGCACTTCCCCAGTCAGTAAAGAACAGATTGGTGCTCGAGAATGACGATGTCAGTTGGTCGGTTCACGAACTGCTGCCTGTTTGCGAGGAGCTCAACATCCCCATGGTCCTCGACTACCACCATCATAACATCATTTTCGATGCCGAGCAAATCCGCGAGGGAACAAAAGATATTTGCGACCTCTATCCTCGCATAAAGGCAACTTGGGACAAGAAGGGTATCAAGCAGAAGATGCACTACTCCGAGCCGACTCCTGCTGCCATTACTGGCAGACAGAGAAGAAAGCACAACCCACGCGTGGCCACTTTGCCGCCTTGCGCAGATGATATGGATCTCATGATCGAGGCCAAAGACAAGGAGCAGGCGGTCTTCGAATTGATGCGAACCTTTAAGCTGCCTGGATTCGACACATTCAACGATATTATCCCACATGTCAGAAACGATGACAACAAGGCAGCTATGCAAGCCTCCAACAAGAAGAAGGCAACCCCAAAAAAGAAGGGCAAGCAGGTCAAGGATGAGGATGAGGAGATGGAAGACGACACAGGTTCCCTCGTGGACGGTGAATCTTCTAACTTAGTACCTGAAGAAGAGGTTGGCATGGGAGGCCCTGAGGGCCGCGTATACTGGCCACCAGGCATGGAAGATTGGCTTCGACCCAAGAAGCGCGAAGTCAAGCCAAAGACAACCGGCTCAGCAAAGAAGGTTACACCAGCACAAAAGAGGAAGGCACTTGCCGATGCTGTAGCCCTTGAAGCTGCCGTCAAGGAGCAGGAAGTGTCTGATGAAGAGGCAGCAGAGGCAGCCACACCAGCAACCAAAAAAGCCAAGGAAGCTCTCAAGGCAAGAGCCGCTGCTGCGCGAGCAAAGTCAGATGCTTTGCACAGCGTGACTGCTCCTCCTACAGCCGCGGCAGCAGCTCCTGCCGCAGCAGCTCCCTCAACAGCAGCAAAACCAGCGCCCAAGCGCAAGGCCTCCGCACCAAAAGCGAAGAAGGAAAAAGAGGAAAAAGTTGAGGTTACACCGCCCACCAGCGACGACTCAGAGCTCGAGTTGAATTCGTCAGAAGACGATGCACCAGCTAATGTACCCAAGCGACCTGCTCCTCGCGCGGGAGCAAGATCGAGTGGCAGGGCAAACAAGTCCAAAGTCAGCTACCAGGAGGCTGATGTCAGTATGGATGAGGATTGACTCGCTGGACAAAGGGGGTTCGATCTGGTCCAACATGCGATTGCCGCCGCCCCTCCTGGAACTGTGTAGCAGTGACATATAATTTCAAATTTTGTAAAACCAAACCGAATGCCACTTTCGAACAATTTCCATTACTACCAAGTTCGTCCTCAACCAGCCATATCCCTGCGTACTGTGGTTGAATTGTCTATCTCTGAGCAATCTGATGTAATGTGATGAGTCGACCGGACATCCACTACCAAGGATACCTCTTGAGTCGAACATGATGTGGTCTAGCTGTAATTTAGCAAATGAGAATCTCTACGATAGGAAATGCTTACACAATATGGAGTGAACAACACAATCACTAGATACATACAAGCACAGCTCCTAGATTAATGCTATCCTCATGTAGAACCTTGGTAGTCGTAAGGGGTGTTGCCAAAAAAAGTAAAAAGCACCGTAGGCAGGGATCGAACCTGCGACCTCCCGACTCTAACGAACGTGTTAAGAACGAAGGAATAACCAATCAAATGAATCACTAAGAGTCGGGTATGCTACCACTACGCCACCACGGCTATTTTGCTTGTTGAAAAGAGACCAGCATATCTCAACTATAAAGGTTGGTGAGCAAGGGGGTGCGGCAGCAGGGTCGGCGGCGGGAAGGGAGCTTGAATGAGGTAGTTTTATGTCAGGTGCATACTCAAAAGTGTTTGAAGCATTTGTATAGCCTGGGAGTTCTGATGACAGCCTACATAGCACCTTCTCAGTCTGAAAAAAAAAACACCCTTTCATGCCATCAAGATGTAAAAAGAAAAGGCAAAGTGCCCAGCGCTGAAATGGAACCAGAACCGATATCCTGATATTGCAACCAGTCGCAGTGAACAAGACAGATGTACCCCTGAACCACTGTTGCCAAATATACAACCTTACTGTAATTGTCTTTGGAGAATAAGTATACTGACATGATTTTGAGTCGGATAGGCTATTCAGGGGTTGAGATTGTGGACGAACAAGTGCCTGTTGTTACCTCCACTCATTTAGGGTATCAGAAGAAGGAGAGGAGAGACAACAAGAGGACGATAAGATAGATTGGCATATGGGAAGGAAGGAGTAATTGTGGTTTCAAGCTTTCAGTGCACCTTCTCTTCACGGCGAATGACTCTTTGCACGCGTGACTTGTTCGCGCCTTCCGATTGTGAGCGAAGGAAGTTTAACAGTATGGAAAGCATACGGAAGACGAGTTTGCAATCGAAAGAAGCTTGTCATTGCAATCGTGATACCCTGATATTGAGGGTGAGTAGAAAAAAGCTAAATTACAACAACAGTGCAGAGCATCGCATACTCCCCACCATGCCCACGCTTCCTCACCGACCAAACTCCAAGCTGGGGATGATGACAGGACCGTACTTAACAGGTGCCGCGTATGCGCCCTCGTTTTGCACCATGAAATCAGCAGCAAGACTGAGACGACTCGAGCCTTTGCTGCCAGGTACGATGGAACCGTGGGATCCACGCACGGTTTCAGGATCGTAAGCGACCATTGCAACGTAGTTCCTACGTCCCATGAGACGTTTCATCTCACGAGGAGCACCATTGACATCTGCCACGAAGATTTCCATCATGTCTTCTTTTGTGTCCGTCGGTTGTACGGGTTGGTGTGGTCCTGCACTGCGCTGCGCATTTGGGGGTATGTATATCGGTTGCTTGGGGTTGCTGTTGAGTAGCCGGAGAACGTATGACGGTGGAGGCGCGTTGACAATTGACGATGCTATTAGTTGGTACATGGTCTTATGATCCCCAGGATGTGAAGGGTCATGGACAAGGCCGGCACCGCAGGCATTAACACTACCCGACAAAAAGGTCATGCGTAGCGACTTCTGGTGTGCAATACCTTGCAGAGTACGAATCAGATACGTGCGTTCAAGGTCCTGTTGCATATTGTTAGTGTCGTGCCAAAGATACCAGAATGAGATTGGCTACCTTTGATTCATGGGTCCACATATCCCGCAGCTCATCGAGCATGTCGATATCTCCAAAGGGACTGAGCACACTACTCATCAGACCCGACTTCCCAACAGCCTTTTTGATTGAGCTGAAGCCATCACCGACGACGCCCTTAGCGCCGACCACGCCAGCAACAGAACTCGTCACCCGACCTAGCATATTAAACGTGCCGGTGACGGCTTTCTTGCCCGTCGCCATGGTATGCGCTATCTGCTCTGCTGTCTCAAGTCTCGGATAGAGTAGAGGCACTGGTATCATCCAGATACAGTGCTGCACACTAGGCGGCAAAAGAGCGACTTTAGGGAACAGACCTTGGTAGGTAGGACCAGCCATGACACGTTGTGAATCTCGTTCGGAGCGAGTGTCTGGACCAACGACAACTACTGCTGGACCGAGATACTTGACAAAATGCCAGCCAGTACCCGTGATGCTAAATAGATCCAAATCACCCGAAACGTTGCGAAGGATTTCGTGCGTCGTGTGATGTTGAAAGAGAAGATACATGTCGATACCGATGCGACCAATGTTTTTGAACATGTTGGACTGTTGCATGTAGTCGGGGTATGAGCCATAACCATCGAAACTAGTCAACGTCAGTCACTATTTGCTGAACGAAACTAAGCCACTTACATATCGTTGTCGTCAAGCGTCAACACGTGGGGTAGCTGTGCGAAAGCTTCTCGCACATGAGGCTGGTCGAAATGGCTTGAGTAATAATGGAAGTAAGCATGCGAGACATCATCCTCAAGCTTTGCAGTCCAAGCTTCGTTCTTGCGGTTCTCTTTACCGCTCATGGCAGTCCATTGTCGGAGAGCGGGTACCTCTTTCCAAAGACGATCGCCAAAGATCTGACCACCAAGGCCGAGCTGAGCATGGAAACCACCACACTCGACGTGCTTTTGCAAAACGTCTTTCCACATGAGACTAATGCCCCCGAGCTTAGCTCTTTCGTTGGCACTCACGTTTAGTGCAAAATCATTACCAGAATGAGAAATAAAGCGCCAGCTCGTCTCATAGCGCCCAGCGACAAGGAACTCGTATCTGGTGCAACCAAGGTGTGATGTGATTGCGTACGTCCATTTAGTGTCTTGCTCGTCCATGATCAGATCGACATCGTAGCGATAGAACGTCCAACGTTGGTGTTGATAGATTGGGTTCGCCTTTAGTTGACGAGCTGTCTCAAGTCAGTAAAAATTGATACAGACGTCAATACAACTCACGATTAGGAGACAAGTCAGTGCTCTGGTGGATATGGATGGTTGGGGGTTGAGGCACATCTGTAATTAAGAGAATGGAGCCAAGCCAGAGACCTCTTTCGAGATCTATGTTAGTGTAGCGCAAGTATGGGCCAAAGTAGACGCCATTCGTGGGTGCGACCTTGTACATGTCCACACCCGCGGATGGAGGCGGTCCAGTAAAGCCAGCCATTGTAGGACTTGCGAGATTGTTCATGCTCAGCATGCTATCACGGTGGTAAGAAGCGCTTTGTGGAGCGAAACCTGGAGATGCCAGAGGCTGTGAAAACCCTCCTAGAGCTGGGGAGGCCATCGAATTTGCAAATGTACCAGTTGGCGAAAGGGGTTCCTGGAGACTTAATGGAGTTGGACCTTTAGGGAACTCCCATTGTGTTGATTGGGTCGGTAAATGAATGTAGTAATATTGACCCGAGTTCTGGTCCAGGTGAGCTATCCATCCTTCAGGAAGAGGTGGAGGAGATGCTGGTGTTATGCTTGGTCCCGGGCTTGGTGACATAACCTGAATATGTGCTAGAGTTGCAGGTTGAGTAGAGGCGACAGGCTGCTGCACGGTCTGCTGCGCGATAGGCTGGCCTACATCGTTGGCAAAGGCAGGGTGTCTACGAAGGTTTGGGTCTTGCGAAGAAGTGGAGCTAGGCACGGAAGCATTGCTCAAACGTTTCTCATTTGGGAAGCCCTGAGAAGTCGCTCCAGAGAACAATCTCTGCTGAGACACGCTCGAGTATGCCGGTGGCGGCTCATCTGCCACCTGCAACCGCTGCATATCCTGCTCCAGAGGATGCGTCTGAGGTGAGAAAGATAAGCGTGAGCCAGGTTGGTTGTTCTGGGGTGATTGCAAATACTGAGCAGGTTGAGCGAGCTGGG
Organism: Aureobasidium sp. EXF-12298; assembly: GCA_024195555.1. Lineage (NCBI taxonomy): Eukaryota > Fungi > Ascomycota > Dothideomycetes > Dothideales > Saccotheciaceae > Aureobasidium > Aureobasidium sp. EXF-12298. Next base: position 30,178 of record SWBJ01000183.1, on the reverse strand, counting down.
CGGGAGAAGAGGATTGAGTGATGGGAACTCCAAATTGTGGAACAGGTGGTGTCACAAATTGCTGGGCAGGCTGAGCAGGGGAGATCTGGTATCCGCGGTTCTGAGTTGACTGAGGCGGACTTTGATAAGCGGAAATGGCAGGGCTCTGGTAGTTCGTTGCCGGGTGGACCTCAGTATCGCCTTGAAAGGCAACTGGAGGCCCATGTGGGTAGCTACCGGGTTGTTCAGTTGGTGTCCAAGGCCGAGGGACTTCTATTGATTGTTGCGATGGTGACATGGTCGAAGGGCGAGCAACAGGATTGGCATATTGATTGGCACGAGAGGCCGCGGCGTTTTGAGCATAGGGATACTCAAAGCCTCCCGTTGGCTTTCCAAGAACAGGTGTCTCTGGTGGTGGAGGGGATCCTCTCTGTGCGCGTGTCGTAGACGTGGATGCAGTCGAACTCAATCGATTCACCCCAGCGTTGGGAGGTTGAAGTGTAGCAGCTGCTGGAGGTAGATAGTACTGTTGGTATGTAGACTGGGCTATTCCTTCATCACCTACAGGCACTGCGGGTGCGGTGGATTTGGGTGGAGGCTTCTGGAACAAGCCATCATCGTCGTAGTTCACCTCTTCCTTTCCTGGCACTTCAGGAGCAAGCTTGTTGCTTTCTACTGCGATTCCTGGGGTAAGAGAGGGCGGGGGAGTGCCAGCGTAGCCAGATACAGTAGGACGATTTGGATCGCTCGCGCCAAACTTGGCACGAGTCGAGGATTGACGGCGCATGCCTGATGAGTTTACTTCGGGAGTTTCTAGACGTTGTGCGCCGGCAGCAGCATGCAAAGGGCGAAAGTGATCATCAGGGTATGGAGGACTGGCGCGTCGGGTCTGCGATGTGCCGTCGACCTCGGCTTCTTCTGACGATGTTCTCGAGGGAGTCGATGTGGTTGAGGTGGTCGAAGTTGAATGGTTTACTTTGTGGATGCGCAAAGGACCTACGGTTGGAGTTTCTGGTTCGGGAGTTCTGGGATTTTGGGAATAGAAGTCGCCAGGCCTTTGAGAGGCGTGGGCGCCGTCCATGGTTTCGATCTTCTTCGCGAGACGGGGAGGGGGTTGGTATGGGCGGTGAGGCTGGTTCGCGTAGTGATAGTGGGGCACAATCAAAAGAGTTGGACGATCATGGTGAATGTACGAGAAGAGAGTAGACAGTTGATGGGCGTGTTCGTGGCCTACCTGGATGCGCAGCCTTGTGGAGCGCGATGCTTACGGAAGGTGGACAGGCGCAATAACTTGCAAGATCAGGCTAGAGAGGAGCGTAAGCGCTGCCAACTTCCTAGTGACGTGGGAATGCATTCGCGGCGGCGGCAATGATTTGCCAGGCCCTGTGATTGGTTTCCAATGCGCCCGAAGTGCTACAGCGACAGCATTGCCAACCTCAGTAGATTGATTGAGTCCATGTCCGCGTCTGAGGCCTCGAGCTCTGGCCTGTGAAGCCTTCACAATGAAGGGAGCTTGCTGCGGGGCTAGTGGTTTCAAAAGTGGAAGGCAGCAGCCCAAGGGATCAAACGTCTTGCTTGGCACACGCATGTGTCAGCTCTCCTATGTAACTTTGCTGTCCTGTCCTCACAAGACACATTCCATCTCGGAAACACAATTTGCGACTATGGATTTCCTGAGTCGTCTGGCCGGATGGCTTGATCGCCCAGGCTTCCCTTGGAAGTCGCTCATCGTCTCTTTCAGCTTGGGCGAGTATCTCTTGGAGAACTGGCTGGCATTCCGTCAGTATCGTGTGCTGCAAGGAACCAAGGTGCCCAAGCAGCTGCAAAACGAAGTCGACCAGACCACTTTCGACAAGAGTCAGGTACCTTCTATACATTTTCTCGTCTATCTTCTGACTTCTCTAACTTGTATCTTCTAGGCCTACGGTCGCGCAAAAGCCAAGTATGGCTTCGTCTCTGGTGTCATCTCTCAGCTCAAGTCTCTCGCCGTCATCCGCTACGATTTCTATCCCAGATTCTGGGCTCTTACTGGCCTTGCTCTTACCCGCTATCTTCCCGCCAGCTGTCAAGGAGAAATCGCTCATTCGCTGCTCTTCGTCTTCGCCTCATCCTTCATCGAGACCATCCTTAGTCTGCCGCTCTCATACTACCACCACTTCGTCCTCGAGGAGAAGTTTGGCTTCAACAAGCAGACTGTCGGCCTGTGGGTGTCTGACTTGCTCAAGGGACAAGCACTTTCTCTGACCTTTGGTGTGCCACTTGGCTGGGCTTTCTTGAAGATCATCCAAAAGACTGGTGACAAGTTCTTCTACTACCTCTGGTTGTTCGCTCTCGGTGTCCAGCTCTTCGCCATCACCATCTACCCCATCGTCATTGTTCCTCTTTTCAACAAGCTTACCCCTCTCGAGCCCGGCCCGCTCAAAGACGCTGTCGAAGCTCTTGCCCAACGCCTGAACTTCCCTCTCTCTGAGCTGCAAGTCATTGACGGCAGCAAGCGCAGCGCCCACAGCAATGCTTACTTCACTGGTCTGCCCTGGAAGAAGAAGATTGTCATCTACGACACTCTGATCGAGAAGTCTGACACCAAGGAGATTGAGGCCGTGCTTGCCCACGAGTTGGGTCACTGGAAGATGGGACACACGACCAAGTTGCTTCTTATCTCGCAGGTTCACTTGTTCTACATGTTCGCTTTGTTCTCCGTCTTCATCAACAATCAGTCGCTGTACAACGCATTTGGCTTTACTCGCGAACGACCGATCATGATTGGCTTCATCCTTTTCAACGAGGTTTTGGCGCCTACGGACTCTGTCATCAAGCTTCTCATGAACATCATGACTAGAAGAATGGAGTTTGAAGCTGGTATGTTACATGAGTGCATGTTTATGTAAATTTATGCTGACGTGCTTCTTTCAGACAACTTCTCACTCAAGCTCGGTTACTCGGCGGAGCTGGCCAGCTCCTTGATTAAGCTCCAGATTCAGAACCTGTCGAGCATGGATGCCGACTGGATGTACTCCAGCTTCCACTACTCGCACCCAATCCTTACGGAACGTCTAAAGGCCGTTGGCTGGACCAGCGAAAAGAAAGTTTCCCAGGGAAAGGAGGAGGCGAAGGATGAGAAGACGGGCGAGGCCACAGGTCGTGAGCTGTAGTACAGCTGTGTCGTAAATAAAATCGTGTCGAGGGCGAACAAGCGCCCCTTGAAAAATGACGGCCCTTCTCAGCAATGCGTGATCAAGCGGCACGTACTTGTGCTTGGTGACAAAGGGAAGAGCCTGTAGTCGGTTGTCGTAAGTGATGAGTGCTTGAATCAACCCTCTGCCCTGTTCTTGGCAGCCTTCTCTCTTGCGGCGGCCTTCTTCTTGTTCTTCTTTGCTTCCTTTCTGGCTTCTTTCTCGGCCTTGGACAGGCCAACACCGGCGTATGCTTCGTCGTCGACATCCATGGCATCTGCGTCGATGCTGGCGTGAGCATGACTAGTGTCTCTGTCGCCAACCTCGCCCTCGAGGATGTCCTGGTTGCGGGCATAAGTCTCAGGATCCTCTCCTTCATCCTCGAACTTCTTCAGAGCGCCCTTCTTCAATCCACCGTCCAGAGTAGACTGGTATCCAGCAGTGAGGCTGTCGAGGTTGGTATCATCACCTTCGGGCAGGTCGAAGATGTCGTCGGGTTCAGGAGCAAGGGTTTCGCCATTCAAGCCCTTTTCGATACGACGCAAGTGGTGCATGATGATTCCGCCCTGAGGACCACCATTGGTCGAGTATTTGATCTCATCGGGAGTGATGCGGGCATCTGGGTGGAGCCAAGGAGTAGATTCGGAAGCAGCAATGAATTTGCTTAGCGAAGCGAGAGCATCTTCGGGGGAGATGCGAGTTGAGGGATGTGAGCGATGCGGCGGGTAGGGAGTAGTGGATGCCATGTTTGGTGTATGCAATTGCAAGATGCAAGCAGTTGCGGAGCGGAATTGGATTTGCGAAAGTCGAGAAAAATGTCCCATGGTCCGAGCGTCGTTCGTACACGCCGGCGACGATGATGCTCGCGGAGGTCCTCTACACGTTCGCATTCACATCTCGCAGCCTGTCGCCCATCATGCTGCTCCTACGCTGCACACGGCAAATCGCCCAAGCGCGCTCGTCGCTCAGTCTCGTCTCGACCACGTCGCTGCTCCAGTCCACTCTTCGCCCTCTGGCCGCATCGCAACCCGCACAATCGCAAGTCTCCCGTTCTATGTCTCATGCTGCAATCTGCTAACTATCGATCACAGTCGCACATTCTCATTGCTGTCAGCCAGACGTCCAACACTCCCCTCCACACCGACCTCGACACTGTCGCTGAACACGACTCTTGAGCTCCCAACTCTGCCAGCCGCTTCCACCACACTCACCCTTCTGCAGGCCAGAGGCCCCAAGAGAGATACATACGACCCCTCGCACCGCGTGAGAAAGCGAAGAAGTGGTTTCCTTGCTCGCATCCGCTCAAGGAATGGTCGCAACCTGATCAAGAGAAGACTTTTGAAGAAGAGAAGCACTCTCAGCCATTGATTTAGGCCACTGTATTCTCTCAAACACATGTACAAAACCACAAAAGGAGGTACCAATTGCAAACAAAGGCTCTGATTGGCATGATCATATCTGGTTCATGTGCGACCAACAGAGGAAGCATGGTTAATGGCGTTCAATATCTTCTTGTATCAATATACGGTGTATCCCATGGCCCAGCAGATCCCATACATGTTGAAACCCTCTCTGTTGCAAGCGTAGCATCATGTCTTGCAAATTATGATACTAAACGTACATTCAGTGAACAGTTCGAATGTGGAAGCCTCAAGTCTCATACTGAGCTCATATATGCTGCAAACAACTGGCTCTCCATACAGACTAGACGTCGTGCAGTAGAAACCCAAGTTCCCATGTCTTAGTGATTTATTCAGACACTCATGCATTCATTGGTATCGATTCGTAAAGGTCACGTTCTGTAGAACGACCCCGGCGTCAGCCGACGTTCGAAAGCCATTGTTGGTTCATTTCCTGGTTATGATATGCCTATCTACCTTAACTTCTTACAATAATATCGAAATCGACTTACATTAGGAATCTCTTGAGTGCAAAGCATGCGGCATGACAATCCGTGTGTTGCTGAGGGACCATCCTCATCGTGCTGTTGCACTAGCCACTGACGACCACATCTTAACCTTCCGCCATAGTCCCTCCACTGTTGGCGCCTCCTCGCTTTCCGTCAACTCTACCCAAAGTACAACGCTGCAGCCAAGATGTATGGTCGAGTTTGCTCGAACTGCAGATACTGACACAACCGACTTTCGGTCATTGACTTCACTCTCGGTCTTCGGAACTCTCGGCTTGATCACCATCAACGGCGACATCTTTCTGTGTGTCGTCAATGGAGCCCAGAGAGCGGCTACAGTAAGAAATGGCGAGAATGTCTTGAAAATCACATCCGTTGAATTTCGTGAGTTTTGTAATGTTGGCTCTCGCTAAGATCAGTACTCACAAGGCATAGACTGCATAAACAAATCCGATTATGACTATCTGGTTCTGGATCGCATCAACAACTTTTCGACGGACGAGATCGATGAGGATGGCTCCGACCATTACCATGCCAGGGACCCTGCTATGGAACATCCTTGTTTGGCTATGAAGAAACTCCTCAGCGGAGGCAGTTTCTACTACAGCGCCGACTTTGATTTAACGAGACGTCTTCAAGACAGGTATTCTAATTGCTGTCTTGATTAGTAAAACCAGGCTGACTTGTGGTAGATCATCGTTGTCAGCAACAGTTGCAATCGACAGTCTTGATGCTGGTTTCCTCTGGAATTCATACATGATCCAACCACTGGTCAGCTTCCGCTCGAGACTATCAGAGCGTGAAAAGAAAGAGCTAGATGCTTCTCGCATGTTGACGTCTGCCATACGCGGGTTCGCCATGACACTAACGGTCCCACCTGCTTCGTCGCCAATTAGCCATGCCTCTTCTGGATTTCCCTCTACTCTGACCTTGCTGTCTCGTCTGTCTTGTCGTAGAGCCGGCACTCGTTTCAATGCTCGAGGTATTGATGACGATGGCAATGTTGCCAACTTTGTCGAGACTGAGGTCATCTTTTCTACACCTTCCGGCATGAGCTTTTCCTATGTTCAAGTACGAGGCAGCATTCCTCTGTTCTGGGAGCAAGCAGCAGGCTTCACTCCTGGACAACAAAAAATCCAGCTCACACGATCTGCCGAAGCCTCCCAACCTGCATTCGACAAGCACATGTCTGATCTAGAAATCGGTTATGGCAACATCCACGTAGTCAATCTGCTTAGCAACGAGAAGCCTGGCGAACTGGAGCTAAGCCGCAGATACCAATACCATGTCCGCAACAGTCCTTTGAACTTGCCTTCTGGCGAGCCTGGAGAGAAAGAGGTTGAGGATCACGAACTCATCAAGGAGACCGATTACGACTTCCATGCCGAAACTCGTGCGCTTGGATACGAAGCAGCAAAGGGAATCAGACGTTACCTTCAGGACTCGATTGAGAACTTCGCGTACTTCCTTTCGGAAGAAGTGGACGATGAGCCAAAGAACGCCAACGGCAGACCTCAATCGGTCATGCGAAGGAACATGAACGTTCTGCAGCAGGAAGGTGTGTTCCGTACCAACTGTCTTGACTGCTTGGACAGAACAAACCTTATCCAGACGCTTATCAGTCAAATGGCTATTCAAGAGTTTTTAAGTCAACGGGGTGAAAGGACAGCGACCAATGACTTTTGGGTCAGACACGGCACTCTCTGGGCTGACAACGGTGATGCGTTATCACGAATCTATGCAGGCACTGGAGCACTGAAATCATCGTTCACAAGACATGGAAAGTCATCTCTCGCAGGTGCGTTTGCGGATTTCCGCAAAAGTGCAACTCGACTGTACATCAACAACTTCGAGGACAAAGGCAGACAGAACACAATCGATATGCTTTTGGGTCGCCTGGTCGACCAGGTGCCTGTTCATCTCTTCGATCCAATCAACGACTGGGTTTCTGCAGAGCTGACCAAGAGGACAAACGAATACTCGGCGTGTGATAACATCAACATTTATGTTGGCACGTTCAACCTTAACGGCAAGACTAGAGGCCTGTCTGAGGATCTTTCCCCTTGGCTCTGTCCACCTATTGATCTTTCTCAGCAACAGCCTGAGATTGTCGCTGTAGGCTTCCAAGAGATTGTCGACCTTAGTCCCCAACAGATTATGTCGACTGATCCGCATAGAAGACAAGCATGGGAAGAAGCAGTCAAGACGACATTGAACGAACATGCCCAGACTCTAGGATCGGAAGAATATGTCATGCTCAGAGGTGGGCAACTTGTCGGATGCTCTCTGTCAGTCTTTGTTAAAGCGAGCATTCTACCATATATCAAGAACGTTGAAGGTGCCTTGAAGAAGACCGGTATGTCAGGTATGGCGGGTAACAAGGGTGCTGTGGCTATTCGCATGGAATACGCCAATACATCCATCTGCTTGGTCACTGCACATTTGGCTGCAGGATTCGCCAACTACGAGGAGCGTAACCAGGACTATCGAACCATCAGTCATGGACTCCGTTTTGCCAGGAACAGATCTATTGAAGATCATGACACCATCATTTGGCTCGGTGATTTCAATTACCGTATTGGTATGGCCAATGAGAAGACGAGGCAGCTCGTTAGGATGGGCGACCTCGAGAAACTCTACGAGAACGATCAGGTAAGGTGCGATGTTGCGATCCGCAGATTCTTTGTACTAATCGAACACAGCTCAACCTTCAGATGGTTCATGGCAAGACCTTCCCATACTACAATGAAGCCAGGATCACCTTCCTGCCAACGTACAAATACGATGTTGGCACAGACGAGTACGACAGCAGCGACAAAGCCCGTATTCCTGCATGGTGTGATCGTGTCTTGACCAAAGGACACAATCTGCGTCAAATCCAATACAACACTGCGCCACTGAAGTTCTCAGATCACCGACCCGTCTACGCTACCTTCCAATGCACCATCACCGTTATTGACGAGAAGAAGAAGCAAGAAATCAGCGAGGGGCTGTACAAGCAAAGACGCGCTGTAGTCGGTGGCAATACCGCCACCGCCAGACTTGAGGATACCGACGACGAAGATTTAATAGGCTACGAGTCAATCGAACCTGGCTTACCACCAGCAAGCTCAGACAAGCGTAAGTGGTGGCTAGACAACGGCTTGCCAGCTCGTTCACAGGTCAAACCACCAGGCGAAGGATACGTCCGCAACCCGCAGAGAGCGCCCAACCCATTCAGCGCCACTACTGAGCCCGACTGGGTCAAAGTCCCTCGTCCAAACCCACCTCCCCCTCGCACCCTCTCGATCCGCGACACTTCAGGGGCGAGTCAAAACTCAAATGGCAGGGCAACACCAGTCGGCCGCAAATTGCCACCAGTATGGCCACCACACCAGCAATCCTCATCCGCAGCCCCTAGCTCCAGGGCCTCGTCTACGCAACACAGTCTCCTCGACGACCCAATCGAAGAACCGCCACTACCTCCACGTCCATCCGACAGCAGAATTAGTCGCAAAGCGGCACCTCCAGTGCCTAAGAAGCCGTCAACTCTGCGCTCTGAGTCTCCGGGCAGTACAAGGGACGATAGCTTTGCTCCCAGACTACCGCAAAGGGTTAGTACGTTATCTTCACAGTCGCCTGTTGCGAAGAGTGTTTCTATGCCTATGCTTCCGCCACCGAGAAGAAGCACGGTGGATGTTAATGCCGAGGGTATCGAGAGCTGGTCGAGACAGACTAGTCAGAGCGAGATTGGACCGCCTTTACCTCCTAGAAGAGGTACCGCACAGAGAAATTTGTTGGATGATGAGGACGAAGGGGGTATGGCTGGTTGGAAGCCATTGAGACCCAGTTAGACGTTTTCAAGAAGTTTGCTCGATTACTTGATCTGAAAAGTAGTGCTTGCCTTGTTGACTCGTATCAGGTACTAATCCAACCTTTTCTTGTGAAAAGCTATGAAAGGTGATATTTTGCTGTGGAACATGCTTCTTCTCCATCTGTCTCAATAGATCTCTCTAGTGTAGCCATCATCATATCTCAAGTCTCGACCACATGCCATGTTTTTCCATCATCCATGAGCCACGCTCAAGCATTCATAACATCCACATTGCCGTTCTTGGTCTTATCGCCACCCTTGGCAAATGCCTCTCTGCTCTCCTGCTCAACCTTGACGTTCCAGCCAAACTTGTCCTCGTAGCGACCTGTCTGGATACCTTTGAGGTTGTCCAAAAGCTTGAGGCAAACGGGGCCGGGTTCGTCAGAATCTAGGTAGTTGAACGTGTCGTTGCGGCTCTTCATGGTGATGCTCTTGATGGGGACAAGAGCTGCTGCTGTGCCTGCGGCGAAGACCTCATCGAAGGATTTGAGTTCGTCGTACTTGATCTGTGAGATGTGTTAGTTGATGGATGTTGTGAAGAGAGGGAGAGAGGGAAGAACTTACAGCTCTCTTCTCGACAGTCCAGCCGAAGCTGCGAGCAATATGACACACACTGTCTGCCGTCACACTCTCAATGACATTCTTGCTATCCGGCACCACCAAGGTAGTTTTGTCACCATCCTTCTTAACACCCAAGAAAGCTGAAGTGCTGAACTCATCAATCTCCGATCGTGTCCTGCTGTCCAAGTGCAAAGTAATACCATAACCATCATTCCTAGCTCTTTCACTGAACCTAAGCACAGGAGCATAGTTTCCACCCACCTTGGCGGAACCAGTACCATGAGGAGCAGCACGATCAAAGTCCTCGAGGATGAGTGCAGGAACAGAGTGTACACCGTGGTAAACACCCACCGGCAAGACCCAGACGACAAAAGTGTACTCTTCAGGCGGGCTCAAGCCCAATTGCGCCGAGCTTCCAAACAACAAAGGGCGGATATACATGGCAGCGCCAGTTCTAGCCGGAGGCACAAACTCTGCGTTCAGAGCGACGGCAGCTTTGACGCACTCTTCAAAGTGCTCTACGGGGACTTCAGGCATGGAGACAAAGGAAGCAGAGTGTTGCATGCGTTTGGCATTCATGTCTGGACGGAAGATGGTGATGGCAGAGTCGTCGGGGGTGCGGAAGGCCTTGAGACCCTCATAGCATTGCTGGCCATAGTTGAGACCGGGAGCCATGCCATGGATGCGGAGGTAGGGAGAGGTGACGAACTCGGGAGCGGTCCATTTGCCTGTTTTCTTGGAGTAGGTGGATTCGATGTGGCCATTGACTAGCAACAGTATTAGAGACGTCAACCAAGAATTGGGAGAGGTAGGAGATATCTCACCCTCGCGGACTTGGAAGCCAATGTTGTTCCAGTCTATGGTGCCCTGAATTAGCTATGGCGGGGTACGAGGATGGAAACGATGGAGGGGTATACCAATGGTATTGATGGGAGGAGGAGGGAAAGAGGTAGCCATGATTGAGAGTGATGTCAATTGTCGAACAGCAGGAACAAGCAGGTCAATTGACGTGAGAAGAAGAAGGAACAAATCGCTAGAACAAAAAAGTGTAGATTGATCAGCTCCGTAGGGCGTACGGAATGACATGCGCGTTTCGGCCACCAGGGTCCAGAGATGATTCACAAAGCTTATTCTTGCGATATCTTTTTATGGACAATCATGATAATATATGATATTTGTTCGAAATATACGAGATGAGCTCTCCATCAGAGGCCAGTGATGCAAAAGCGACATGTGAGCCCTCTACAGAACAAAAGAGAAGAAAGAAAGAAGATATCGTTCCACGAAGCCCAGCCAAAGGGTATCAAAAGCCAGAGATATGCGTTGCTCCAGAACCCGCCAAAATGCCCAAAATGCTTCCATGCTGCTGTAAAAAGAATCAAAAGAGTTTGTTGTTGCCTGCTTTGCCATCGTAGAAGCGCTTGCGTGCTCTGTTCAACAGTTCCTCTCTTCCACTGACACTTCTACCCATTCCTGGTCTTGTTGCCTTTTGCACTCTTGATCGCCTGTCCTCATAGCTCTTGGACGTAATGCGCTGGTTGGGGCGTCGTTGATTTCTACGACCCTTGGTTGTGGAAATGGCCATGACGCGACGCTTCTCAGAATCGCTGGATTCGATCGAGGTCGTGGACGTATCATTGTCCTCTGCTTCGGACAGATCCATCTCAACGGCTGCATGTGGAGACGACGCTGCTGAGCCCTCCGAGTCTTCTCGTTCTTCCTCGCTTTGTTCGACCGCAGCTGCCGAAGAAGATGGCGACTCCTGCTCAATGTTCCCGACAAGGATTTCCGACTCTTCTTGAATGGGCGATTGGTTCTGATGTTGGCGCTTCGAAGGCATGAGCGAAGGAGTCTGTAAGGCATCTGGCGCAACAGAAAGTTCTGTGAGCGGTTCCGTAGGTGTGGTGTGCGATACTGATGGTGTTTTGTACTGTGTCATGGGAGTGGCTCGTAGGTTTGGTTGCACGGTGGCAGGTGTCTCGGGTACGTCGCCCAGCATCTCGCGCCTGAGCTGCTCCTCGGCGGCCTGATTTCTAACAGGCGACAGGTTGCGAGCTGCTGGAGTTTGTAGTGGAGCAAAGACGCCGAAGAAGGGCGTGGGCTTGAGTGCAGGGGTCGGAGCAGAAGCGCCAGCCTCGCGCATGAGTTGGTCGGCTGCTGCTTGGTTGACTACGGGCGAAGCCTGACCTGCGAAGGGAGTCGCCGGCGGCGCGAACGAGGGTGTAGGTGGAATGCGCAATCGCGAAGAGACAGGGGCCTTCTCAGGAGTGTTGACATCTCCTTGGTCGTCTTCGGGGGAGAGAGTGCGGCTTGATGCATCGTTTGAGTTGGCCGAATCTGACTGAGCCACGTTCTCGCCAGCAACGTGGTCACCTTCATTCTCGGTCGGTCGACTGAAGGTGCCTGAGAGGCGACTGTAAAAACCCGACAAGAACGACATGATGTGTATGCGGTGAACAAGGTCAGGTGTTTCAAGTCGAGTAGGTCTGTTTATTTTGGAGCCCCACTTATATTGATCTGATAAGATGTGAGAGTTTAGATCTAATCGCCGCGCCTCACCACCGCTTCGCCGCAAACTTCTTGGGCTTGCAGAAGAAAGACTGGAGTTTTTTTTGAAATTCCATACCAACACCACAACATCATTCTTTCAATCACCAAAATGAGCATCGACGAAATGCAAATCGACACCGACGTCGCCGCTGGCTCCAAGCCTCGCCTTCCCGTTACTGTCAACAAGCCCATTCCCTACACCTTCGATCTGGGCAACCTTCTCTGCAACGACACCAACCCTCTGCCCACCGTCAGCGCCATTTCTGAGAACGACATCAAGAACGCTGCTCGCGACTGCGCTCAAGCTCTTATCAACCAACTCCTCTCCACACGCCCCATCACAAAGTCAGACGACAGCACCAGCGTCACCCTCGGTCTGCCCACTCCTACCACCCAACTGCCTCGCGAGAAGCCTGTTCCCGAAGAGAAGCCCATGACCAAGTGGCAAGAGTTCGCCAAGAAGAAGGGCATCAAGGACAAGAAGCGCGACGGCAAGCTCGTCTACGACGAGGCCACTGGCGAATGGCTTCCCAAGTACGGCTACAAGGGTAAGAACAAGGACGGCGAGAACGACTGGCTGGTCGAGGTCGACGACAAGAAGACAAGAAAGGATGGCAGCGAACACGACGCCAGAAAGGAGAGGAGAGAGGAGAGAGTCGAGCGCGTCAAGCGCAACGAGAGAAGGATGCGCGCAAACGAGCGCAGAAACCAACCCAACAAGTCATGATTTTCATCTCCTTCCTCGCGGCCCTCCTCTTCCTTTCCCTCGGATTTGCACAGCGATGGCGTTTTATGGTTCCGGATATTGGCATGGATCGTCTTTTGCGCCAACGGGGGTTTCTGCGTGCCTTATACACAACAAAAGTCTTGTCGTCTCCTCTGTTCTTCACATCCTCATGTCAAAACCACTTTTCAGAAACTGGCATATATCTCAAAAAATCCCCCAAGATATTATACTCAAAGTGGTAGGCTGCTATTGCCATTAAACAATTGCGACCTTTTTTTCCTAGCCCAAAAACTCGCCAGCGACCAGAACTTCCCAAGGTCTACCAGTGTCCCATGATTTCTCCATCAAGTGTCGTGCATTTCGTACCTTCAACCACAATCATTAGTCTTTCCGTCCGATAACTGCAAAATCTTCATGTAAATACTCACATAAGTCATACCCAATCCTTCAACCAGCTTGAGCCTCTCCAATATCATCTCCCGGTCTTCAGGGTCATGCGCATCGCATCCGGCTGTGAACATTGGAAACAGCAGACTTGACTCTGCAGTGCCGCCTCTCCTTACATCCTTCAAAGCCTTCAGAACAAGCTTGACAGATTGCTGTATCTCAGGATCTGTCGATGGTTTCCCCAGCACCCTCCGATTCAAGTGGATCAAGCCAGCGAGATGGAAAGATTCGTTCACCGAGACCATCTCTTGGAGTTCCAGTCGTGTTCTCTCGCTAGACTTTTCGTCCTCGTCTAAGCTGTGGCGACAGCCTCTCTGTACGTGATGTCTGCTGTGCGACAGCTCTTGCTTTAGAACTTCTGCTTCTTTGAGGACCTCTTCTGAGGGCCGCCAGTCAGGGTCAGTATTGCCTTGCTCATCGATACGCTGGGCACCGCATTGACGAGCTAGTCTGGCAACTCGGGCTAGCAGACTGATGCAACAATTGGTAAAGCCGAAGAAACAGTCAATCGTGAACCCGTATGCGTCTGACTGGTTGTGCGAGTCAAACATCATGTACTTGTCGTCCAGCGGTGCTTGGTTCCGATGACCAGACAAAGATCCAATAACATCTAGATAGGCGAACCATCTTGCGAGGAAATTGACAAAAGGATCACCGCCATTACCTCTATCTTTGAGCCCACCACGAGAGATGATGATTTGTCGAGCAATTTCAAGGTGACTTTGCCAAGGTATGGATACATCAAGGCTGTCGGGATTGATACACTCTCGTGACGCCAACATGATCGCAGTCGTCAGTGTTGCATTTGACACCGGCTCGTTCGAAGAGAGCGACCGTCGTAATTCTGGGAACACATCGCGAAGCCATGTTGCGATACGATTAGCAGGTTCTGGGTGACAAAGCAGACGTGCTCGATGGGAAGCCGAGTAAGCAAGTAGTAGATTCAGTAGGTTTGCGTTTTGCACAGCGACTAGACCCTGTATTAGCAACTTAGTTCGGCAAAATCTCATGATGTACGTACTGCGTGGTAAGGTAGTCTTCATAGGATTGTCAGGGCAGTCGTGTGGTACCAATATGCGAGCTGTGTGATTCAGAAAATGGTGGAAGTATATGAGGTTCATCGGACTCTCCAGAAGTTGTGCAGGAAGTGGTTCAAGATCTAAAGGTATTCGTATTGGTACAGGGCGAGCATAGTAGCCACCTCTTCCAAAAGCAGGCTTCTCTATGGGCGATTCGAATAGTTGTGAGGGTGACCATGCAGTGTCAGACAGTGTACCGGGCGAATTCATAGATACTGCAGGTGTCTGCGGATTGATTGCTGCGTTGTCATCATTTTTTGGTATATCCAGATCTGGCAGGCCATAATCATAGCCGTAAACTGTAAAGCCATCTTCACGTCTGGGATGAAAGCCACTGAACTGTTCGTATGATCTGGGGCTCGCATTGTCTCCAGCTGGGCCAGAAAGCAGATAGTTCACAGATAGTCTTCTTAAGCTGGGAGACGCACGAGCACTAGACGAACCAGGAGTAAGAGGAGAAGGCGCAGAATGATAATGAGATGCTCCCGGTGAGGCTTGATCATATGGTGAGAAGGATGAGAAATTGGGTTCTGGAAGTCCAGGTCGAGCAAACAGTGGCGGGAGGCTGCGTGCTGTGCCATCGCCAGAATCCAGTCTGATTTTTTTGGTTCTATCTTCGTTGGACCACCCGAACTCGTATGGTGAAGGTGGTCGCGTGATACTGGGACTTCGGTAGTATGGTCCTGTTGGAGGGTTCATGGACGAATATGGATTTGGCAGAGCAAACTGTGGCAAGGAGGAGTAAGAACCATTCGATTCAATTTGAGCTGGTGATCGAGTCGTGTATGAGCTGGCTTGAGAGTCGAGTCCAGCATTGTAGTCAAGAGGTATCGGCTGAGTGTTAGCATTGCTGCCACTTTCCCTAGATGCATTTTCTATTCCGAGATCCTGGTTCTCGGAAACGGATGGGGTCCGAACCGATGGTGAGGCAATCGTTTTGGGTGGTATGCTAGGAGCAGCAAAAGTAATGGTAGAGAATCCGGAGGTCGCGCTTGCCATGGCCGAAAAGGCATTCTGCTCTTTTTTGCTCCTGCCTCCCCACTGCAACTTCAGAGAGTAGTCGCACTCTTCATTCTGTTTTACACAATTGGAGCATCGCGGTTTTGCTTCGTCACATTTGACCTTTCTGTTCTTGCAACCATGGCATCCTGTACGAGAGCGCTTTTTGGGCTCACTTCCAGAGACAGGCGGTTTGCTCTGAGGCATGTTGAGCTGTCGGGCGAGCTCGGCGTGCTTTCTTCAATAGACTTCTGTATACATCCTAGAACCAGTCGACTCCGGGGCAATCCACAATGAAACGTCCTGGAGCAGTTGTACGATACCACAGTCTCGAAATCACCTGTGGAAAGAATTATTGGACAGTATCTCAGAGATCGACCGACTTCGTGGCCGTGACAAGAAAATACACCTCGGCCAGCCTTTCTTATCAATCCTCCGATGTACCGGAGATAAGCAAAACGGCTAGGGTTGTCCACATGTGAATATGATTTCCTTCGACACATGTTCAAAGATCCTAGAAAACATGGACAGATTCGTCTAGGATATGGGGTTCGAAGAACGCCTGGAAGTTTTCAAGTCGCTTCATTGGTAAAAGGCAAGTCGCAGGTTGCATGACAACTTTCAAGCTCCAAGAATCCTGCATACCGACCAATTGGCGTCGCGGAAGACCACATGCACATACCCCCGAAGCCGGATTTTAGCGGACTGGAGTAGAAATGCTCACTAATAAACGTCACCAATGCCCCATATTGGCAGATCTGTCTCTTCCTCTCCTCGGTGATGGCTGCCAGAGACTTCACTTGTTGCACATACATGCAACCGTAACCATGTCGACAAAAACTGTTCAGGAAATACTGCTACGCCACCCTCAGCAGAGACTTGAGTCTCCTTCGCGAGGCACGAGTGCTGCTCTCCACGTATGACTGTTTTATGTCTGGAAGTAGGAGTGAGGATGATTGACACGCATCGCAGCTCCTTGGTCTATCTAGTTTTGCATACTCCTTTTGGTGGTTGGAGGCTCACCCGAACCCAGTCAATGATTCCTATGGCAGACACTTCCAGCACTTGACCATTCTTGGTCTCAGTCTGGCTACCTTGACCTTCGTGATCGGTCTGCTGGCGGATATCACTTTGTCTACACGCCTCTTCAAGCTCAAGAACATACTCTCTGTCACCAGTGCACCTATGGAAGTTCTGATCAGTATCTTGTATTGGGGCCTCAAAGGCGTATGACTTGATATTCTACATTACAGCTATACACCTACTGACAAAAGCAGGTTGATGAGAGTCTTGTTCTTCCGGACTGGGCACCCAGAATTCCATTCGGCGCGGACTTTTCTTTCCATGCTGCACCTTCGATAGCACTCATCTTGGATCTGCTCTTCTTTTCTCCACCATACACCGTTTCCGTTCTACCGGCTTTGGGCATTAGTAGTGGCATTGCCGTTTCGTACTGGTTCTGGATTGAGGAATGCTACAAGCACAATGGATGGTATCCTTATCCCATCTTCGATGTGTTGGGCACTACTGGCAGGATTGGTCTTTTCGCGGGTAGTGCTGTCGTCATGACTTGCAGCACTCTTTCTTTGAAGTGGATGTACAACCGCGTCAATGTACATGCCCAGGACATCAAGAATAAGCCTATGTGAGTATAATTTCACTACTACTATAGACGACAAGACATAGAGACATCTAGGTACGACGCCATGGTATACACATTCACCACACAAGGAACGAAAGACGATGTGCAGAGAATCCGCGATCAAGCGGATACAAGATCATATTCTTGGTGTTAGGCAAACACCTGTCCTGGCTACAGGTTTCATGGATACTCAATAAGGCTCCTTCCTGTACATGACCTATACTCCGATGCCATAGCCCTCTAGGCTCCATCCACCAACGCCACATCAATGCATCACTGCCACAGGTGCAACATAATGTAATCAACAGAGAAAGGAAACACATGAAAGGGGGGGAAAAAATAGCCATCCGGCTCAGCAACACAAGGAAACGAAAACGCTCAAAGGAAGACCCAGCCACCGGAAACTCCCAGAAGAAAGAAGAGGAAGAAAGGGTCACGTTCCTATGCGTCGGCGATAGGCTTGGTCTGACCCTTGCCAGCAAAGACGCCAGCACCGACGGCCTTGCTGATACCAATGCCCAAACCGCAAGCTAAGGCAACGACAACGGCAGCGATGAGGATCTTGAACCACAGTCTCTGCTTCTTGCTCATGCTGGACCACCAAGCGTTGATGCTGCTACAACCACAGGCTCTTGTTGCTCTGCGCTTGGCTCTCTCAGCTTTGTCCTGGTTGCGAAGGGTCTGCTTGGTCGGCCACATTGTGCATTCTTTGGTACGGTCATCAAAGCTCGATCGTGAGCCAGTGGGGACGGCCGACACGGGAAGCATTCCAGATGAAAGGTTGAGGTCTGAGCCAACAGAGTTTGAAGTAATAAAGTATCCCTCTTTGCGAGCAGCCTCGAGGTCGTCGTCGTGGCCGACGGGCAGTGTCTGGCGAGAGACCTCGGCAGAAGGAGCGGCGTAGAATGGGGTCAGGCGCTCTTCACTGGGCGTCGGTGGTGAATCGACAGTGACGACGGGACTGAGCGACTTGGGGGTGTCGAAAACATTGGGTGCAAGATGGTTTTGAGTCTTGGTGGGTGTGTCGACGGTCGCACCGAAGGTCACCTCGTCTTCGAGGTGGTTGTACTTGGAGGCACCCATTGTGGATGATTGTGTTTCGTCGATGGTCGTCAAGGATATTGATATCGATGGGCGATGGACAATTTAGTGGATGTCGGTGAAAGAAGAGGACCAGGGGATGGGAAAAGGAAGGCGAAGGTGCAGCCGCTCTTGCGTCGTTTGGCAGCAGATGTGGTCGACGGATTGTGCACACAACGAGGCACTTTACGCAATGCAACCGGAAAAGCAACCAGTCAAAGAGCTGGGAGAGGGGCCGAGAGGGTATAAGAGGTGGACAAGAAAAGCCGCTACGGTAAAGTAAAGCGTCACAATGCAATGTCGTTCGAGAAGAGAGTTGGAAGTTGGAACGGGGGGAGGACGAACAGCGAAGGCTGCACGGTCGTTTAGATACCACTGCCAGGGCTTGCCCGCACTTGCACAGTACGCCATCCGCTAGGTTCTTTTTACAAACTAACATCAATCACCTCTAGCGCTCTACTTTGATTTCGCCATTGATTTACTCGACATGGTGCAAGCCCTCCAGCCCGTCTTCAGCTCTTTTGGCGCTGTTCCACAGGGCATGGTCTTTTGACTCGTCCAGACGTGCTTTCAGCGCCTGTGTTGTAATTCTGAGCCCAGACCCCAATTACCCCTGATCCGCGCACTTGTTCGCGCCAAGTTGCAACGGCTCATGCTCCGCCGCAAAACGAACAGGCTGGACACCTTGTCGCCAGCATTCTTGTGCTCGTGAGAACCACAGCTGAACCTGACAGACAGCCAACGCACATCTCCAATGACGTTCCTCACAAATACCTCAGCATAATTTTCGACACATTAAGGCCCCTCAACAGTTCTGAGGATGCTTGCGTACGTGCCGCGTTCGACTGACATCGAACGATTCGGTTTCAAGCACATTTCAACGAGCCTGCCACCCTGCAATCAATTTATCCTTCAATCGGCCCGCCTGATCAAGTCTGGGGTAGAACACCAAGGTTTGGTGGAACTTACGCGGAGACTAGCGTGCGAAGCAGATTGGGCGCTTCTCAACCTTTAGCCCAGAATTGCTTCAGCACGTTGTGAAGGCGTGGCCGTTCGAACACTCTCTGCTTTATCGCAATCACCAGCACAATCCAAGCGACGTTCACATGCTTGCTGATAGGCTGCTCTGCGCCGTTCTGGACCATCCCCGACATGCCAAACGTCCTCGTGGTTCATCGGTAGCTGTAGCCTGTAGCAGATACCCCCAAGAACTTCAGAAGCCTGCTAACTGACGGCTGTCTCACTTGCGCTTGCATCTACGTTGATCTGGTTTCTCCAGCTTTTTGTTATGTCGGGCTGTGGTGGAGTTCGACATTTTCTGGTGCAGTCTACGGGACTTCACTGAGCTCCTCTATGAAAGACTATGGAAGTGCTGCTAAAACCAACCACCCATGCAGTCTCTCCTAACGGGGGTATCCATGCAGAGTCCTGATTCAAAACGCTAGAGAAATCGATAAAAATATGCTGGGGTTTGGCATCATCGCATCATGGCGGGAACGTTAATAAGTGCGACGCACTCTTTCTGTCACTGAGATCAAAGCCCGGCCGTGTTCAGTTGTCAACGCCAATGTGCACGTTCTTTTCACCCGGAGGAAGTACCTTCTCCTCTTTTTGACCCTTCAAGTTGGGCAGTTCGTCCACTGCCTCTCCAATGATTCTGAGCGAAGTCTCGATTTGCTCTTTGGAGATGACAAGAGGAGGTGCCAGACGGATGATGTTCTCGTGAGTGGGTTTTGCCTGCAAAGACGTTAGCCTTGAGTTTCATCAACGTTAGCGAAGCTTTTCTTACCAAGAGACCCTTCTCCTTCATCAACATGCAGAGATCCCATGCGCTGTGGCCGTTGGTCTTGCTCTCATCGATAACGATGGCGTTAAGCAAGCCCTTACCACGAATCAAAGAAATCATCGAGTTCTTGGCCTGAATGTCACGGAGACCTTGTCTGAACATCTCACCAAGGATCTGAGCCTGCTGAACCATGTTCTCCTCCTCAATAATCTCAAGCGCTCTAATAGCAATGGCGGAACCAAGAGGGTTACCGCCGTAAGTGCTACCGTGAGTGCCAGGCTCGATGGTGAGCATGACTTCCTTCTTGCCGAGAACAGCAGAGACAGGGTACATGCCACCACTGATAGCCTTGCCGAGAAGGACAAGGTCGGGCTTGATACCACTCCATTCGTGGCACAGCATCTTGCCAGTGCGAGCAATTCCAGTCTGAATCTCGTCACAGATCATCAGGACGTTGTGCTTATCGCACAGCTCACGCACTTTTCTGAGGTAGTCCTCATCCGGCACGACGATACCTGCTTCACCCTGGATGGGCTCGACCAAGAAAGCGGCAGTGTTCTTGCCGTGCTCCTCAAGCACCTTCTCGAGATCTGTAACGTTGTTGTAGCGGATTGGCTCGTCGTTGGTAGGGTTGCAGGAGCCAATGTTGGGCAGGTAAGGACCGTAGTTGTCTCTGGACTCGGGGTCAGTGGACATGGTGATGGCTGCGAACTGCATTGTGTGTTAGCTTCTGCACAAAAACAACATGCGGTCTTATGGTGTGCTTACTGTTCTGCCGTGGAAGTTCTCCTGCGCGGAGAAGACCCAGGCCTTGTTCTCAGGAATGCCCTTGACCTTGTATCCCCATTTGCGTGCAATCTTGACGGCAGTCTCCACAGCCTCAGCACCAGTGTTCATGGGCAGGACCATCTCGAAACCCAACATCGAGGTGACCTTCTCGGCGAAGCGAGGGAAGACATCGTTGTAGAATGCGCGAGAGCTCAGCGTGAGTCTTGAGGCCTGGGCAACGAGAGCCTTGACGAGTTCGGGGTGGCAGTGACCTTGGTTGACAGCACTGTAGGCGGAGAGGAAATCGAGGTAGTGCTTTCCTATGCGCTATTAGAATCTCTCGCTCGCAGGTCATCCCACTGGTTGTATCTGTCTCAATGCACCAATCTTGTCTCTTGTGCTCGAGTCCATGCAGAGCGAAGTACAAGCTCGTGTGCATGTAGAATCGATCCAAGCCAGACCGGATCCATGCATCGTGACAGTATCCAACCTTTGAAGAAAACATACCTTCTGGGTCCCAAACATCTACACCCTGTGCTCTCGAGAAAACGACCGGTAGAGGGTGGTAGTTGTGTGCAGCGTATGCGGATTCCGCAGCGATAGCCGTAGCAGAAGTCGCCGAGTGGTAAGGATCGACTTGCTTATTGCCGACTGGCTTGAAAGACTCGGCCTCAGCATTCAGTGAGTCCTTTGTCGAACTGTGGATGGCGATGGGTGCCATGTTTGGGCAGATTAAATGATGATAGTGGGGTTTATCGCGGGGCAGATAAGGTCTCAGGAACGTAGACAGAGGATATATACAGCAAACGATGCCGGGAAAGTTGGGTTTTAGGAAAGATGAGGAAAGGAGAAAAGACAAAAGGTTGGGAGATGAAGGAATTTGTAGTGAAAACGTGTCCGCCAGCTAAGAAAAATGGTTGCGGCTATACCTGTGTATAGGGTCAGTAGAAGATGGAAGTGACCGCTAAGCGCAGGAGCAGACGAGATCCGGAATCCGGGGACCAATGGATTTGCTAATGATAATGATAACCATCTGCTTACCTGGCCAGGCGCCGATAGTCGGACCTTGATGGCAGTGCGATCGCGGACAAGGTTTCTTACCTTCTTGCAATCCTCGCAAGGCTGTCTGCCTCGTCTACAAAGCCCGAGTGTATACCACAGTGGAATCGAGCGCAGAATAGACCACTCGTTCAATCTATCGCCATGATCCTTCGTGGGGAAGACGAAGCCTCGGCATACACTTGCCCTTTCTGGCCATTTCCTTGACTAATGGAGAGGCTCACGAGGTCATCTCGTGCTGTTTCGACCAAGATTCTCAGCCCGCAGAACCAAACAACAGCAACGACCAGCCAGATTCTACGCCATCTTGTTAGCCAACGAGTATACTGCACCACCTGCAGTGGTTAGCCAGCGTAAGACTACTGTCGTTTTGAAGTAGTTGTCCATCTGGTGCTTGTCCTCTGGAAATATTCTGAGCACCTGCCTGGCAAAAGTCTGACAGACGATATCTGCGAGTGCTACAAGTTACCAGGCTTTCTGCTGTGCTGTACGGAGTATCAACGGAGAGCAGAGTTTTCCCACAGTGAATGAGAAACGCTTGCCTACGACCAATGATCCCAACCTGGTTGAATGGCACATCAGCACCATCCGTCTCTAGTTCTTGTGGTTCTAGGATACACTATCAGCCTAGCTGGGAGAGCGAGTTCTTTGGCTTTTGGCTCTTTGGTGAAAAAAGAAATCTCTACCAAGAGGTCCTTTCACGCCCATGAGAATGATTGCGACGCAAGGGTTGTAAACTCAGATGATACTCTCCAGTGCTCGACAAAATCGGCAATGTCAACAACACATACACAGGACGACTTCTTAAAGACCTGCATTAGTGCTTCCTCAGCTACGCAAAGGCGCTCCTTGATCGCCAGCACACTGTTTGTCATATCATACAGAAAGACAACATGTTGAACAATAAAACGGTATAACACCGAACCACGCACAATTTACCGATCCCGTAGCGGATCACGCGGTATTGGAAGTTATGTTTTCTTTCGTTATACACTAGAGTACAAGGACATTCGAAGTGCTACAAGATACAAGTAGAAGTCACTTTTCCACCACATTTGCAATAGCGATATTTTTCAATTGTAAAAGCACTTCCCCATAGTTGGGCGTCTGGCGCAGTGGTAGCGCGTCTGCTTTGCATGCTGAAGGTCTAGGGTTCGATCCCCTAGTCGTCCATGTCTTTTGTCCTTTATTGAGGATAAAGGCTGGTGCCTTCTCTTTGCATAAGCAAGGCTTGGCGTCCTTGTGCATGGAGGTCTACGCGGCATACCGAACTCTTTTTTTTTCGTCTTGCAATTGAATCAGGAACCATCTCAATATGATTGCACGAGTAATGTCCTCCCACCCTGCACTACGTTTTAACCAGAAGCCGCATTGTTGGCATCATTCCAGCTTGGCAGTGAACGATCCGCGTCATCCTTCGTCCGGCAATTGTACACGCGATCAAGACAATACTGTAACCCCAGACAACCACTACGCCAACAGTGCGTGTTCCAGCTGCGACTCTGCTAAACGATGCATGATAAGATCGATATCACGTTGTACGCAATCAGACGCCAAGAAGCGACGGTCTTGATAGCCCATAACCTCATCAAGTGGTGCCAATGCCCTTGTTATTAAATCGTTATCTCCACACCTTCAGAATCAAGATCGATTTCTCTCAGACACTCGCCGCGGGCCAAGCACTATGAACTTCCGAGGTTTCCCTAGGTATGCAATAGGAATGACGATTACTAGGTAATATCGATCCTTGGTCCTGATGACAAGGAAACCGAGCAGGGAGCAACAACATACGTAGATGGGAGTATTGGCTGGTTCCGTGGAGGAGCAAGTCTTCATGAGTCGATTCCCACACATAGTTGTTCAAGGTGTTCTTCGTCCTTCTCACCACGCGAAACAATCTTCTAATGATACCTCAATTGCTTAAGTCATCCTCAGGCCTAGATAGCTGGCGGTTCTCAGGTTGGCTAGTATTGGCCCTTTGCCTGATACATGTCGAATGCAGGCACGATATCTCTAGCAGCTTATGGAGTTCAAGGATATACGATCTGGGTCTTCTTGGACGACATCCTCAGCAATCTTTCAAGTCATCACCTTTGCGACCGCCACACATGAACACTGTCCAATGGGATGAACAATGTGCTCACGGATACACGCTACTGAGCCTTCGCGGATCTGTCGTCCCTCGCCCCGCTGGAGTTATGTTGGATGGATACGGAGATCTCATATGGATGGACGAGAGTTTCGGTCCATACGTGATGAACTTGAAGGTACAGGAATACCGAGGTGAGCAGTACATCACTTTCTGGTCTGGAGACATCGATTTTGGTTTCGGACTAGGGACATACTACATGGTTGGTCGCATGTTCGACTCCACCTCTTAACGTTCTGACTGACCTGTCTTGCAGCTCAACTCTAACTATGAAGTGTTCAAGCAGTTTTCTGCATCGAACACGCTGGAGAACGACTTTCACGAATTCACCATTACGGCCGACGACACAGCTCTACTCACGAGCTACGACACAATCTCCAAGGATCTGACGTCTCTCGGAGTTCAGGGCCGGGGCTGGATTTACGACAGTCTATTCCGAGAAATAAATATTGAGACTGGTGAAATCGTCTTCGAATGGCGTGCGTCGGATCATTTCGCCATCAACGATACTTTCTACCCCATAGGCTCTGCAGGCCGGACCCCTGAGGCACCATTCGATTTCTTCCACATCAACAGCGTTGACAAGGATGGCAGTGGTAACTACATCATTTCATCTCGCTTCATGCACAGCATTGCATGCATCTCCGCCAACTCAGGAGATATCTTGTGGACTTTGGGCGGTCGCAACAACAACTTCGCAGATCTATCAGGAGGAAGGGCAACAGATTTTGCTTGGCAACACCAAGTCTCTGTGCAAGCAAACAATCAACTCAGCATCTTCGACAATGCCAATTACAGAAAATGGCATGAGAAATTACTGGAAGGTAGCGATATCAGCCGTGGGATGATAGTACAACTGGACATGAAAAACATGACTGTTGAGCTTGTTCAAGAATACATGAACCCTAGCTCACGAGGTACACCTCAACAAGGATCTATGCAAGTTTTGGACTCTGGCAACGTATTGCTTGGCTGGGGCTACCATGCAGAATATACCGAATATTCTTCCAATGGCGAGGTGCTTTGCGATACCCATATCAATCCATCTATGCTGTTCCCATTCGGCTTCGTACATGCATATCGTGCGTCCAGAGCTAGCAGCTGGATTGGACGTCCGAACACACAGCCAGATGTATATCTCGATCCCAAAAATGGCTTTGCATTCGTGAGCTGGAATGGCGCAACAGAAGTCAGTCAATGGATCATGCAAACAGCAACAGCCACACCTGACGATGAGCTGAGTTTCGTTGATGTCGTCAAGGCAAGCAAGGATGGCTTCGAGACACAAATTGGAGTACCGGACGGTGACTACGACTACTTGCGCATCGTTGCGGTCGACAAGATCGGCGCTGTGCTGGCTAGCTCTAAGATTATCACTGCGGATAAAGGCACTGCCTCAAACTCAACTAGCTGGAAGTTCGGAATCGTCACCATAATGCTTTGGGCAATGTGTTTTGTGGCAGCTTTGTCTTATCAGAAGAAGCTAAAGTTGTTGTTTCGAACAGGGCAGCAAAAAATGGAGTTTTCTTCTTGGTTGCAGCAATGGCGAGATGGCAGAAGATCTAGCACTGCGAAGTATGAAGAAGAGGAGAGGCTGTATACAGGTTGAGAGAGGGTTCCATAATTCGAGACTTGAGTCAAGCTTATGAATTCTACCATCAACTCTGCAACCATGAATATGGGGTAATCTTCACGACTCAATCAGCTTGTTCATCCATCTGTTTACCTTCCATGTTAAGAAATGAGGCTCTCTATGTTTCAAAATAGGGCAACCTATCTTCTCTGTCCGTGGGGCAGAATGGATGCCGAAGCCGAGCGTCCAAAGCTTCTCAAACCTGAACAGGAATTTCTCTCCTTCTCTCCTTCTTTTCTGCTACATGCTCATTGAAGACAGCAGCATCACAGAGAAGACCGGATAGTGCATCTCATGAACACCCGAAGTATACTCTGGATAAACGTTTTCCGGAACCCGAGACTTCCGAATTGAGGCTGTGAGGCTGTGACAATTGAAAAACCGTGATGTCATCGCCACGAGGGTGCAATTATGAAATCAATAACTCCTGCGCTATCGAAGAAATGACAAAAACGAGAGTGTCGCTCCTACTTTGAGTCCTGACTAGTTTACAGACACACCTGCCGTTCATCAGAATTCAGAGAAATCGACAACTTGAGCTTCAGTTGAGCACACCACGGCGCATACAAGTCCGATCACGAATTACAAGGACCCAGCTGCCAACCATCACTCACGCGACACTCCTCAATCGCATATTATTCCAACGAGATCGAGTCGAATTGTCTTTATAGACCAAAACACCTCACACCTCACACAATGCCGACCACAAGTCCCAATCACGATCGTCGCACTTTCATGGAACGCCTCTCCGATGCTCTCGTCTACGTCCTCGCGTTTCCCTTTATAATCTTCGGTATCGCGCTTAAACGTGCGTTCACACAAGGCGGCGAACACCATTCGTATCGAAACAACCTGCCTGAGCAGAAGAGGATCTAAGAGCATTGAGGTTGGAGGATTGTGGAGCGTTTGCGAGATGTGGAAAATACCCTATTTGTTTGTTGATTTGATTTTTTGGGTTGTATTTGGAATCTGCGATGGGAAACCACGAGACTGGAGTGTTTTCAGGCTGGGCTTGCTCGAGCCCAAGGCATCATCTGGATTTTGTTGCAGTTTTGGAGCGTCGCCGAGGTGTGGTTGCCGGAAGGAAAGCAGTGGCTGCACCTGCCAAATGGTACACAATCGCGAAACACATTCACGACCAAACTCCATCTCAACTCGTCACCTGGCAATCCATCTGTCTGTAAAATGCACAAGCTGGATCTGGACTTGGTACTGGCCATGGAAATCAGGAAGATGTAACATCTCACTTGGTGAAATGTTTTACTACCACTTGTCGTGCATTTTCACAGCGAAAAAGTCGACAGCTCTTAGCTGTGGAGATTGATAAAAAGAGACGTGGTTGCTGTATTGATATCACCTCACAGGAAGTGCCCGAACTTTCAGCGAAGGTGATCACGACAATATTTTTATTGCTTCCTTCCTTCTTTTCTTTCTTTCTCCTCTGTGTTTGTTCTTTCATTCACTTCCCCTCTCCTCCCCATCCAATCGCTTGTACTTCACTCAACGATCTGGGACCGTGGAGCCACGAGCTTGAATCGGAGAGACGTTGTAAGTGAGCTAAGAAGATCTCGAAACCGTACAGCCTCGAGCTTGAATCGCAGAGACTTCAAAATAGCGTTGATCCTGTACCGTAGAGCCATGAGCTTGATCCGGAGGGACGCGAGAACATAGAAAAAAGCAATCTATCGTCATTATTATTGTCAAGAGCGATAACAAAATCCGTTCGTCCCATTCGCTGTAGCTACCTTGTGCTGTCTTGAAAGCACAACACCCAGTTGCTTGGTTTGTACAGGGCTGTATGAGAGTTGTCCACCTGCAGCATCGCAATCACACCAAAAAAGGACATGGCAGCGAGCTTCAGCGTTTGCTGACCGAAAAACACTTTGGAACTAGCCAACATCTACCATGCCCTGTGTGCGCTCAGAGCAACCATACACTCAAGATGCCGCCAAAATTACTCGGTAACTTCCAACAGAACACATGTCTACCGAACACATTTCCACCGGTATGTATTTTATCATCGAAGCTGTATTAACGGACGCAGGAATGCAGGACAGATCAAGACGAGTGTACCGATATACCAATCTTGGATCGGAGAAGCTGATGCACAGGGTGATGGAGAAGCAACACGAACTGAAGTCTCACTAACAAGTACTGGTCAGTCATGGCTACTCGACAATGCCACCTTGTGCGTAGTAAGACCCATAATCAAGAAGGTAAGTGGACTTCAGTTGATGGTCACCTCTGAGATGAACACTGTATGCGCCTGAAACTTAAGCGTATATTGAGTAAGCTGCGCTACAGTTCATGGATCCTCTTATGATCAATCATAGCAATGTTGTAAGCATTCAGAGACACATTCGTTCTTTCCCGCTCTTCCGAAAACTAGAAGTAGATATACTGAAGGTGAGGTTGAGAAAATGTCATCTCGTGTCTCTACTCTTCAAGGTAAGTGCATTTCCATGGCGACACGCAACACATACTTCAGCAGGGTGCGCTCAACAAGAAATGCTGGATAGGGATGGAAAATCTCTGCCATGTACCCGGATTTCGACTCGGTATGTTCTAGAAAAGTGCTTAGAAAAGCTATCCCTATCTCTTTTCTTTTTCTCAAGTGAATCTAGCTGTGCTGAGCTGTGGCAACGAGTGAGGCAAAAACTGTTGCTGTCGGAGCTAAGTTGAGCGAATGAGAGCGGCCAACGGGAACAGCACGCACGGAGGCACGCACGCCCGTCGAAGCCAGGTGTAAGTCGGAATGCCAAGGCTCGCTGTTGAGCCCGGCAGAGTTTTTTCCCCAGCGTCGACTATTTGAGTCTCCCCTGCTCGCCTCGTCGACTCTCCTTCACTCATCCACCAAAATGGCAAGCAAACAAGCCAAATCTGAGAACCAGCAGTCGCTGAAGGTGCTCGAAGAGCTCCTGGCCAAGCTGAACGTCTCCAAGGCCCAGGATGAGATCAACGGTGTCTCTCAGGAGATCGCCATCTTCATCAACGGTGACATTGAGGAGGAGGATGCCCCTACCAAGTGAGTCGCCTTGCCATGTATACCACGACGACCTGCTTCTAACATGCTCTGAAGGGCTGTCGCCACCTTGAAGAAGGCCCTCGCCAACAAGAAGGATGCCCTCGCCCGTGAGCGCGCCTGCGATGCCATCAAGGCCATCGCCTCGCACTCTGAGGTCAGCCCCGCTGTTGAGCCTTTCCTCGTCGCCCTCCTCCCCGCCGTCCTTGCCGCCGTCGGTGACAAGATGGTCCCCGTCAAGAACGCCGCTCAGGCCGCCGCCCTTGCCATCACCCGCATGGCCAACGCCAACGCCGTCAAGGCCCTCATCCCTCACTTCGTCGAGTCCATCCACAACGCTCAGAAGTGGCAAGAGAAGATGACCGACCTTGAGTGCATTGTCGCTCTTTCCGAGTCCTCCCCCATCCAGACCGCTCTCCGCGTCCCCGAGCTTATCCCCATCGTCTCTGAGGCCATGTGGGACACCAAGAACGAGGTCAAGAAGGCTGCTTACACCACCATGGAGAAGATCTGCTCTTTGATCGTCAACAAGGATATCGACCGCTTCATCCCCGAGCTCATCAAGTGTATCGCTAAGCCCGAGAACGTCCCCGAGACCATCCACTTGCTCGGTGCCACCACTTTCGTCACTGACGTCCACGAGCCCACCCTCGCTATCATGGTTCCCCTTCTTGAGCGTGGTCTCAACGAGCGTGAGACCGCCATCAAGAGAAAGTCTGCCGTCATTGTCGACAACATGTGCAAGCTTGTCGAGGACCCCCAGATTGTCGCCGCTTTCTTGCCCAAGTTGATGCCCGCCCTCAACCGCAACCACGACAACCTCGCTGATCCTGAGGCTCGTGAGAAGACCAAGCAGGCTCTTGACACCCTCACCCGTGTCGGTGCTGTCGTCGACGGCAAGGCCCCTGAGATCTCCAAGGATGGTGACATGGAGACCGTTGCTGCTCACCTCAAGTCCATCGTCAGCTCCAAGGCCGAGAAGTTCGAGACCATTGTCAACTACGTTGGTGCCATCGGTGGTCAGCTCGTTGACGAGAAGGTTGTCGAGCCCATGGTTTGGGCCCAGAACACCGTTCCTTTCCTTACTGTCATGGTTGGCGATGACGCCAAGAACGTTGCTGAGGAGCTCCGCAAGAAGGCTTCTCCTCTCGCCGCCGCTGGTCGTGACGTCGAGCCTGATGAGGAGGAGGGTGAGGATCTCTGTAACTGCACATTCAACTTGGCCTACGGTGCCAAGATCTTGCTTAACCAGACTCACCTTCGTCTGAAGCGTGGTCAGCGTTACGGTCTTCTCGGCCCCAACGGTTCCGGAAAGACCACCCTCATGCGTGCCATCAACAACGAGCAGGTTGAGGGTTTCCCCAAGCAGTCTGAGGTCAAGACCGTCTACGTCGAGCACGACCTTGACTCTGACGACACCGAGAAGACTGTCATTGGCTGGACCATGCAGAAGCTCGCTTCCGTCGGTGTCGAGACTCCTGATGATGAGGTTCGCAAGACCCTCATCGAGTTCGGTTTCCTTGAGGAGCAGCTCGATGGCCCCATCGGTGGTCTCTCTGGTGGTTGGAAGATGAAGTTGGCTCTTGCCCGTGCCGTCTTCGAGAAGCCCGATATTCTTCTTCTCGACGAGCCCACCAACCACTTGGATGTCAAGAACGTTGCATGGCTCGAGAACTACCTCGTCACCTCCCCCTGCACATCCATCATCATCTCTCACGACTCCAAGTTCCTTGACAACGTCATCCAGCACGTTATCCACTAC
>SWBJ01000182.1:0-95318 GCA_024195555.1 Aureobasidium sp. EXF-12298 | reverse complement strand
GTCCTTGGCAGCCTGGATGGCCTCGGTGATGGTACCGATCTGGTTGACCTTGAGGAGAAGGGCGTTGCAAGCCTTGGTCTCGATGGCCTTCTTGATGAAGGAGGGGTTGGTGACGGTCAAGTCATCACCGACAATCTGCTTGTCGTAGACCTTACCGAAGTAGGTCCAGGCCTCCCAGTCGTCCTCAGCGAAGGGGTCCTCGATGGAGACAATGGGGTACTTGGAGGCGAGCTCCTTGTACTGGTCGGCGAGCTGCTCGTAGGTAACCCACTTCTCGGGGTCGGACTCGGGGTTCTTGAAGTCAAGATCGTACTTCTTGGCGTCAACCTTGTAGAACTCGGAAGAGGCAACGTCCATGGCAATGTTCATCTTGCCAGTGTAGCCGGCCTTCTCGATAGCCTCGGTGATGAGCTGAAGAGCCTCCTCGGCGGTCTGAATGTCGGGAGCGACACCACCCTCATCACCAACGTTACCAGCGGACTGGCCGTACTTCTTCTTGGCGAGGGTCTTCAGAGTCTGGTAGACCTCAGCACCCCAGCGCATGGCCTCGGTGAAGGTAGGAGCATCCCTGGAAGAACGAGTCAGTCAATGCTGGATTGATTGTGTTGTTGCAGCAGAACTTACGAAGGGACGATCATGAACTCCTGGAAGGCAAGACGGCCACCAGCGTGGGAGCCACCGTTGAGGACGTTCATGAAGGGAACGGGGAGGACGTAGGGCTTCTTGGTGCCGGCAAGGTCGGAGATGTGAGCGTAGAGGGGGACACGCTTCTCGGCAGCGGCGGCCTTAGCGACAGCCATGGAAACACCGAGGATGGCGTTGGCACCGAGCTTGGTCTTGTTGGTGGTACCATCAAGCTTGTTCATGAAGTTGTCGACGGCGCTCTGGTCCTTGACGTCGAGGTTCTCCTTGATGATGGCGGGGCCGAGAACGTCGTTGACGTTGGCCACGGCCTTGAGGACACCCTTGCCGCCCCACTTGGTCTTGTCACCATCACGGAGCTCGCAGGCCTCGTGGGAACCGGTGGAAGCACCGGAGGGAACGATGGCGCGGTGGAGACCGGTCTCGGTGACTACATTGGTCCAAAAGTCAGCCTGAAGGCCTCAAAACAGATAGAAATGCTGGACGGTATTACCAAGGTCAACCTCAACGGTTGGGTTACCTCTAGAGTCGTAGACCTGGCGGGCGTGAATCTTCTGGATAGGCATGATGCTGGAAGAGGGGGTGTCAGTCAAGGGTCTGGGACGAGAAGGCGGGGATATCTGAAGATCTCCAGGAGCAGACAACGCAGTAGCTCGAGAACGATGCTCAATGCTCAGCAGCGAGGTAGAGTAGGGTCCTCGGCTATAGCAGGGTCAAGCAAGGTTGTCATGAGGGTGTTGTTTTCGGGCAGAAACGGAGAGCTCAGGCTTCTTGGTTTGCGATCCCCGTAAACGCCCCGCAATTGACGACCATGTCAAGCTCCTAGAGTTCCCGGGGAGGCAGAGGATGGTGGTTCTTACATTTGTGTTGTGGTATGTGGATGTAGAGAGAAGAGAGAGAATTGTGGTGGTGAGCTGGAGATTTTGATCGCTCCGACGCTCTCAACCCCTCCATGGCAGCTCCCAACCAGGGGGCACAGGCCATCTCGGACTTTCGACTCACTCATCTTTCTAGTTTCGACATCTTTCCACACTGCTACCCGCCGTGATCGGGCCGAAAATCAGTGAGCTGTTGCTATGCTGCGTCGCTTCACCTGTTTGTCACGACACTCGCGACATGAAGCTGTCATTCCCTTGCTCATATCACCATTCTGAAGTGATGTCTATCTGCTGAGCTGTATCGCCAACCGCAGAGTCGCCTCAGTGTTGGGACTGCCAGCCGCTTCTACTGCACTGCGCGCTGTTTTTCTCTTTGCTTCTTCTCTGACCGTATCGGTGTGCTTCGGCCTCAGCGGAGATTGCTCACACCTCCGGCTGCTCGTACCCGCGTCGCAAACATCATCTGTCACTGGCGGCCGACTCCGTTATGCAAAGTCCAGTCATATCGTTCGGTAAGTGAGTGTGTTTTTGAGAGATATGACCACTTCACCAAATCGCCTATTTCTCTCACATGAATGCTTCTCCTTGTCATCTCCGGACTTTGCTCCATCTTCTTGGCTGCCAAATTGTGCTCACAGCATCACAAATACATTTATTTCGAGGTCGACATTCGCTACAAATGCATTTTGATGCTGCTAAGAAGTTATTCGGATATTCAAGACATCAAAGGCTGCTAGACAACACGACAGTATACAACAGACGAACAGGGAAAATTTCATACCAGCGAGGTGACTATATCTAGGTGACATCTCTGTTCGTTTCTGGTTCTAAAAAGACATGCCAGAGGTGCAGGATGCTACCTCCGACAACGCGAAAGATGCAAGTGGAACGAAAGAAGAAACGAACAGGTTCGTGGTTTAGATCTAGGAGCGAACCTCCGATGTTCTAGCTTGAGAGACTACATTTAGTAGACTTGACCGGGAGCATCACCCCAGCCGTTCCAAAGGTGAGGGTTGTACTTCTTGCCCCAAGAGCTGAAGGCAGGATCACGGCGCTCGAAAGCGGCGAGGTTCTCCTTCTCCTCCTCCTCAGTGATGCCAGTCTCGGCGGGCTTGGCGGCTCCAGTAGTAGAGGCAGTGCCAGTGGCAGTGGCCTCACGACGGTAGACCTGTCCGGGAGCGTCACCCCAGCCATTCCAAAGGTGAGGGTTATACTTCTTTCCCCAGGAGGAGAAAGCAGGATCGGCCTCACGGCGGTAAACTTGACCGGGAGCGTCACCCCAGCCATTCCAGAGGTGAGGGTTGTACTTCTTGCCCCAAGAAGAGAAGGCTGGGTCAGCCTCGCGGCGGTAGACCTGGCCAGGGGCGTCACCCCAGCCGTTCCAAAGATGGGGGTTGTACTTCTTGCCCCAGGAGCTGAAGGCGGGGTTGGCCTCACGACGGTAGACCTGGCCGGGAGCATCGCCCCAGCCGTTCCAGAGGTGAGGGTTGTACTTCTTGCCCCACGAGGAGAAAGCGGGCTCTGCGGCGGCCTCAGGCTGAGGAGCAGGAGCAGGGTTGGCCTCGGCGGCAGGGGAGGCCATGGCGACAGTGGCCAGACCGGCGAGTGCGACAGTGGTGAACTTCATAACGAATCTCGATTTTGGGTAAGGGAGATGTAAGAAATACTCAGGTGGTGAGTAGTTGATCAGAGCATGAAGGTAAGGTCTCTTTTATGTGTCTAGCTGATCTGTTCAGCGTTGCAACAGTGTGTCAATAAGATTCAACAAAGAAGCACATATAATCCATGCTTAGTGGTGTGCTTTCGACAAGAGCAAGCCTTGACCTCGTGCGACTCATTGACCCGACAATAACATCTCAAAGGATGCCGCTCTAGAAGCCGCACTCGAAACACGATGGAGGAATTGGAAAGGCAACATTACTCGCGACCAAGACAAGGGTTGGACTCGTCTGTTAAGTACCGACTCCAGTGTTTTTGTCCTCGATGTGTATTCTGCTTTGTACGCCACGATGAATTCGTTGGATGGCCGACAAAAGTCTCCAGTGGCGTTGTCTTGGTAGGCCGAATCCTGGCTTCAATGAGCTAAATTTTTCCGAATTAGGTGCTCAATAACGAAATTCTCCGCCTTCGATTCAAGGATAGCCTAGTAGATAGAGTAACTAAGTTAGCCCTACTAACTCCTCGCCTTAGTAAACAGCTCGCTATAGCTAGATTGACCGAGAACCAGTCTTGATAGGCCTTGCTAATCGGGTAGAGCATTGTTTATGTGCCGTTCTGGACCTGCAGAATGGAATCACAAATACCGCCTTGGTGATCACACTAGAGCGTAGGCTTGAATAACCACAAAGCTTATGAATGCTCTATGATGCCATATACTCTCCTCTACTCAGAAGAACAACATCATCTGAGAGAGCAGAGATCAGGACGGTCCTTCCAGCCTCTATTCCCAGGACATGTCAAGACTTGCAATTGATCAATGTAGAGAGGTCAGCAGTGATTGGGCTGTAAGATGACTTTGAAAGTGAAGTTGCTTAAAAGATCTGATGGCATCCTTGCAACACAGAAACAGTAGCTGCTCAAGCCACGAAGCGGTCCTCTGATCCGTGGACCATCACGCCGAAGACAGAGACGCTCATATCCTGTCCTTTAAAAGAGGCCGGTATAGCTGATATGAAGCAGGCTTTCTACAGGAAAAGACACAGACATCACCTCCTCTTATCTTGTTACTCTGACGAACAAGCAGAGAAGGTTGATATGGTGGCTCTGGCGCCAGTAGCGACTGTCCGTGTTCTAGAAACTCCATCGCGAAACATACCAACCAGGCGATTTGCCGCTGGGCTAAACGTCCTTTCTATCCTCTGAAAGTCTGTGCGATTGAGTTTGCATATAAAGCCTGCGGTAACATTCACTCTTCGACAAAACTTCAGCTGGTAGCGGTGGCTTTGTCGCTCCTTCCGAATTGATATCGAAGACGATAGACAAGCTTGTTCAATCATTCGCGGCGCACCTTCTCATCAGGCAGTCTGCGCGGAAGTCGCACCTCCTCTGTCTACTCCCTTCTCAGTCAGCGATCTCGACCCCTTTAAAGGCGCAGACTTGTCGTCAATCTCCAACCACAACTTTTATCTCTCATCATCATCCTTCCAAGCATCTCACAAGCTGTATCAAATTCAAGTTGCATCCACACTCCAGGCTTCAACCAACGCAGCAGTTTGTCTTCGACTATCAGCCAAGTCACCAATCGCACATTGTTCGTCGGCGTCCTATCGCAGCAATCACTTTCCATTATCGGGAAACCATCAAACATCTCTCATCAACGCACTATCGAACATCGCACGGCAAATACCCCTCGTTCAACCTCCGACTCAATAGTCAAATCAAGCAACAAATCAACCATGTCGAACCCTTACTTCGTCGCGATTCTCGAGACCCCGGAACTATTGAAGGAAGTCCTTCTCATCGGTCTCCATGGTGCTTTGGTGATCTACTTCGTTTTCAGACGGTTCGCAACCAATGATCACGCCCTGCACCTCGGCTTCCACATCCTGCATCTCCTCCTCAACTTCGTTGAACTGTTCAATGAGTTGAGCCTGGCCGTCAACTACTCCTCTTCGTTTTTTGTCTGGGTTCTCGCGAGACTGTTTCTCATCGACCAGCTCATCTACAGGCGCTGATGTACCACGTTCCCTCTGCTTCAGAGTTTCGAGAAACTCTTGCCGAAGATGGAGATCCACTGTGATGGTGAGGAGAAGGACATGACAAGCGGCAAGCGGTTTCCTTGAGTAAGAGAGTGATGGCAAGAATCCCAGGGGAAACGGAGAATAGCTGGACACCGAGGAAAGGATCCAAGTTGCGAACCGAAGCCGAATGGAGCATGTTTCACAGTCATTGAGCCATAGGCTCACAAGACCACATTATTTCGGACTGGAAGAAGTCAGAAAAAGGGGAGTCGTCATTGCAACCATGAAGGGGCTTGGCTCAGCAAGTTCATGCTGTTACCGAGGAAAGAGTGGCTCATATGCAAGGCAGTAGCCAACTGCCAAGATACCATAGGGTCACACAGAATACAAAGCACAAACATCCACTTCCATGTCTGACTTCGTCAATCTTAATACATTCTCCACCAACACGCTTATGCACAAAACGTGCGGTGTACTTCCGTTTACCATATCCCGTGTAATCGAGCAGATGTTGAGAAGGTGAGTCCGCAGAACCATGTCAGAAGACATCGCTGTTTCATGCTGATACAACACCGTAGATTGCTTGAGCTATCTCACCTCCACTCTTCAACAATCCTGTGTGTCGAGTAGGCATCGCCGGTGTCCTATTCTCACAACTTTCCCCATTATCTTACCAAATGTTGGCGGGGTTGTGGGTATTGGTTGTGTTGGGTCTCTTGTTCGCCAACTTCTTGGGTTTCTTGTGGAGTTGCTGATCTATCGTTACCGAGCTCGCGCTCGCTCTCGATGCTATGACTCCCATCTCGTTCGATATGCTTGCAGAGTTCTACGCTAAACTGACTTACAATATCTCCTCTCTGGCCATAAGTCATTACTTCTGGTTCATCACCGCGGTCCTAGCCGTCTACTTCACCACTAGAATGGAGCCACTTGTAGCCAGATATGAACTTGAACTCAAACATCGCCGACACAACCTTCAGCACGTGATGCTTGAACAGTTTAGAGAAGGAATTGAATGGATGGAGGGGAGATTGCGAGCCAAAAGGGCGAGATACGAAGAGTTTCTCATGATAGAGAGAGCAGAGCAACGTGCTCTCGATGTTGGGGTTACATATACTCAAGAAGAACGACTGCCGACTTAACTCACGAAGCAAGTTTTGACCTGGAAGAGTTCTTGCAAGACAAGCCACTACACCATGTTAACAAAGGACTTTTACTAACAATTTGCACCGCAGAAATAACGGAAACAAGACCATCACATCCATCTCGCATTACCAAAGATGAAGCAAAGAGGGAAAACATGGTTCCAAGGAAGTTGAAGTGACGTGCAAGAAGAGCAAGAACATCAAAAATATTCCTTGAGACTAAAAGACCTTGGCCTATGGAACTCATTCTTTCACGAAACAGATTGCATTAAGCGCAAAACGATAAGTGGAATATCGAAGAGTAAGAACAAACGATCACACTGATAATCAAATGCACATTCACGTCAAACTTTGTCAACACTTACTACCTATACACTCCAACCAACCTACGCGCAGAACGTATAGTCTGCATTGATTTATTATCATCTGTAGGTATGAGTAGATCCTAGGAAGGTGAGATCATAATTAAGAGACATATCTAACCCGTACTTACGCGATAGCAGGTCTTTCAAATCATGTTGCCTCCAGTCTGCGCTCAACCTTACGTGTCAGAAGTCTGTCCATGATGAACAGCATCAAATATGCCAACCTCTAACTCTGACGATATCTTTCATGATACCTTGGAGAGCTTGAACTAGCTACTGGCTTGTTTGATCATATGGAAAATCTTCGTTGGTCTCTGGCTCATCATCGCAACCTCCGCCGTCGTCTTCTTTGTCTTTTTCTCCACACCGTACGTGATGTTCGCAGCATTTCTTCTGGACTACATCTACTAAGCCTGGACCCTCATGGTCGTTCCCATCTGTATGCTCACAACTCATCATTCCAACCTGGACAAGAAGGAGTTCTAGCGGATGGCGATCGAAAAGGTCGAAAGGTTCAACAAGAAAGTTGAAAAAAAAGGAAAAGGAGGCGTATGAGCAATACTTGAGGCAGAATTAGGATCTTCTTGGGGCTCAAGAGATGAGTCTTGAGGCCAGAGAACGTTTGATCAAGCAGATTATGAGCTCGATTTACAGAGAAAGATCTGATCTGGAAGCTTTTTGTATGACAAGGCACCACACAAAAAAGGACTTCTGCTGATAGTCTTCACTGCAGAAAGAATGAGGGAAAGATCATCATGGCCATTTGATATTTGTGGAAGAAGAGTAGGGATTGCATGAGTTCAAGGAAACCGAAGCGGCTTACAGGAAGAATAAAGGCAACAGGCAAGGAGCCCCATCAAGGTTAAAAGACCGGTCATAAAAGAATCAAGCTAGAAATGGTATACACAACATAAAATGTATGCAGTCAAACAGACAGAGCTCTCCATCAAGTGTCTACCAGTTTCCCCTTATCTGTTCCGGTGTTTTCTGTTTGTCGTCTCGTCGTCTAGTCGATACACTCTCGGCATCATCTCATATAAGACGCACTCTCAATGTCTACGTCCACCTCCACGTCCGCAATACTGTCCACAACACGATCCTCATAACAAACTCCAACCATCACAATCAACTGATTCTACCCTCCCACACACTCTACACACCATCCAACGACAATGTTCTCCATCAACAACCTCATGCTCAACCTTTTCCGCCTCCACCAAATCCTCCAACTCTACCAAACCCTCTGTCTGCTCCTTGATACTTTCGGCACCTTCCCTGGTCTTCCTATCTTTGGTATCTTGATTGGGATACTGTTGGCCTCTCTGTCTCCTGGAATCAGCGAGGATAATATTGTGGTCGCCGCCCCTGTTTTTATTGGTGTCTATTGGTTTGTGCATCGCGCTTGGGGGGTTAGAGTCAGGATGGTTGTGGAGACTGAGAGAGTGTGAGGCGAAGCACCAAGGATGGGCCGTCGAGGCGTGATGATACTTGCTCAAAAGAGAGTGAGTCTTTGCAGGATTGTATCGCGGATAATCGGTTGCTGACGAGAGAGACAGGCACAACAGACCAACAAACGCGCAGGGCCGAGGCACCTCCAACTTGGTAAGTTGGGTACGTGATACGACTGTAACACCACAAAGACTCCCGCTAGGGAATGAAGAGTCAAACACCATGAAGCGATCCAGGTATCCAGATCCAGATTCACAAAGGATCCAGGGATAGTAGTTTGGATATGCAGAACCCATGACTAAGAGAGTTACAAACATTACTCCCAACTACCCCTGATATATTTCCCTTGTGCAGTCTTCAATTGTTGTGTAGTCG
The DNA here is from genome assembly GCA_024195555.1 of Aureobasidium sp. EXF-12298. Lineage (NCBI taxonomy): Eukaryota > Fungi > Ascomycota > Dothideomycetes > Dothideales > Saccotheciaceae > Aureobasidium > Aureobasidium sp. EXF-12298. The sequence continues at coordinate 86,784 of SWBJ01000182.1, read as the reverse complement.
AAGAGATGCACAGCTCCAATAGCAAAAAGAGTAACATCCAACGAGACTAACGAATTGAACGGAACCTAATACCATCCATCTAGCCTGTATATTCAAGCTAGATCCTCTTTCACTTGTAATCGGCTGAGTGGTGTAACGGCTTACACTCACGCCAATGATTACTTCATTTGGTAATAAAACCACCGTTCAAATCCCGCCGTGTACGCCTTAATCCACGATATAGCCAAATGACCGACATTTGGTGGCTAAGATCAAGGGATGAGAATGTGAGTTTTCCCAAAGAGCTTGGCTCTGGTTTTTTGCTGGTTTGATAGAGAGAGAGGTTGACTTTTTGATGGGGCTGGAGGATAGTTGTAGAGGATGCAAAAAAAGGAAACATCCTGCAAGTGATCTAAAATTGTTGTTCTATGTGATAGACAAAGGCATGCTATCGTTGCAACATGATCACTTACAGAGCTAGCCCCTGAGAAAAGCGATATTCAATCGCGATTTAGCAATGATGAGTCCCGAGACACACATTGAATCCGTTTCTCAGGCATGATGATTGCGAGCAGTCCCAAACGCTGTGTAAGATATAGAGCTACAGTACCGACGTTCTGAAAACAGATCAGAGGTTATTGAGATTCAGATTTTTTGAACAATATCTCCAGATGAGGTTTATATTTCCTTCCTCTGCTTCTTGTGTAGGGCGGTCAAACAACAATAGTACGAACCCAGTAGAGACATTTTCGATGGCTCGGACGTCTTTCGGATCGAAGTAGAATAGCTGCTATTTACCTGATTAATGGATGGGTGATAGATGACGAAAAGGTACTGTGGTATCGTTCTTCGATGTCAAGCCCGCTCTAAGCTCATACATACTCTCTGAGATAGTGATAGAGAGCGTCTGGGATCCTGATACCATTGAGCCATATGAATGAATAAATGGATCGGCACAGTCATCGATTAGTGTTGACCTGTCGATGAACAGCCACGCGTTGTCGAGTATCGGAGGGAAGGTGTGATGCTTGAGGAAGCCTGAGATATATCAGCAACAACAACAACAACAACAACAACAACAGCAGGATACTTCTTTCCCTCGATACGACTATGGTCAAATGCCTGTTTATAAAGCTCTCTTCAACCCAAACGCATCTCTCCATCTTCCTTGTCAACAACTCTTATCTGCCACATCAGCATCTTGTATTTTCTTGTCTCCTTTCATCGGTTTCATCGTAGATTGCATCTGGAGTATCGATATCGACCTCGCCGAAGCCTCAGACTCGCCATCGGCCATCATGCGTTAGCAACCTCCATCGTCCCCTGTCCGTCACGCATCGGAGACGAACATACTCACCACCATTCTTCGAAGCCTGTCTGCATCTGTAACAAGGCTCACTGTCCACCTCGCTCGATCGCCGTCGTCATCGTCATCATCATCATGGGCATCTGTCTTCCATCGTCCGTCTTCCATCGTCCATAGTGTATTCGCCAGGCATCATCTGTCGTCCATCGAGTACTCACCAGGCATCGCTCGTCGTCTATCCTCTGTCATCCAGACACAGCCCTCAGCCCACATTCACAACCTCAGCATCAATGCCAACACCACGGTTTCGAACACGAGCCAACATCAAGTCAGTCATATCAATACCAGTCGGTGCTTGGATGGTTATCATCATTGGTCCCTTTGCCTTGTTACGATTTACTGTTTTCAACCAAAGGTGGGTACCATCGGCCGTGATGAGGAACTCGTGTTGCAATCTCACTGTCTTCGGACGGAGTGATGACAAACTTTGTGATTCTGAGCCAGTACTCATAATGTTAGCTTCGGCTAACACGAATTGTTCTCTTCTAGGACGAATAATTTTGCACAACTGGCGGTGATGGGATGGAGAACGTACCGTGTTGGGAGGAGAGGAAAGGAGGAGTTGGAGGTGGTGGAGACTCTTTATATACGATGAATAGAATGATTCCTTTACTCTTTGTGATACAATGATTCATGAGCGCTTTTGTGCTTGTTCTTGTGATGGGTGATGAGGAACTTGGTTGGTTGTTGAGCAAGTATGCGGGTGTTGGTGACTGATATAATTCTTGGCTTATTTTCTGGCTTGGGTTCAAAACGTGGAGAGCGCCTACCTCCTTGCTGCAGTAATTGTCGTGTTGTCGAAAAGCAATGAACCTGGTACGGATGATGGGTAGGAAGAAACGACATGTCGTCAAAGCTTGACGCGTTCAACCTTGCTCTCAAGTCGTAAGACATTGCAGACAAAGTTCCAGCTCAGCAGATGAAAGAAAAAAAAGGCACCGATCGTCTGAATCAAAGAAATGAACACGTAAAGGAAAATGACACCGATGAAGTACGAAAGCAGATATAGACACGTGAAAGACCAAAATGAACAAAGAAAAAAACAAAAGGCAGAAAACAAGTAAAGTCGAGGGCCTATCTCAGTAGATTTGAAATGCTTGCTATACAGTGACAACCAGTTCACACCAGCAATCTTTCTTCCCTCTTGGAAAAATCTACAACATGACAACACCCACACCACCACGCTGTCTAGCATCGACTTGATTCTTGGCATCAACGCCAGAAGGTATATCTGCGGTGCGGTAGTTGAAGAGGTAGTAGTGCAATTGACCATCTCCAGGGCCGAATTTCTGATCGACGAGGAAGAGGGGGTTGTCGAGGAGTGTGAGGGCGTTGAAGACGTCGAATTTGGCCTGTGAAGATGGTCAGTTTTGTGTTTATGCACAGTGGTAGAAGGGCGAAATTTACCTGTTTCGCAAGAATCAAAGCGTCCTTGACCAGCAAGTTAAGCCTAGCCTTGAGGACTTCATCATCCTCATTTTGCTTTTCAAACGCAGCTTCAGTGGCATAGTAAAACAGATATGCAGCTCTGATAGTACTACTATGAGTAGCATTATGAATCACCGAACTCTCCAAGCAATAGAAACTAAAGAAATCGGTGATTTTGTTCTTGTTGTTGGCGTCTTCAACCACATAGGTCCATACAACGCGTTTGTTGCTCTTAGGGTCGGTCTCGTTGTCGACGAACCAGTGCAACACTTCCTCTTTGTTGAATTCTTGAGCCATTTTCACGCGCTTCATGTAGCGAGACAGCAAATCGCAGACTTGATCTGCGTCTTCGGCACGCATGAGTCGTAAACCGGGAGTTACAGTGCGTTCAGGCAACCGGTACTTTGAGATCTGGCGCATTTTTGTGCTGCCGTGGGGCAGAGGGCTAAAGCCTACATTGTAAAGCTTTTCCCAGTCGAGGGCGCGGTGGAAGTAGCGGCAGCTGGCTACTGGCTTTGGGAGAACGACACCGGCTGTGTAGATGGCTTGGTAGATGCCTTCGAGGTTGCAGCGGCGGGTGATTTCCATGATGAGGACGGGAGCGAGACGCTTGCTGCGGAGTTTTTTGTGGACGCAGAGGAAGTTGATTTCTGCTGTGTTGACGAGGCGGTCGCGGACGTTGAGACGAACGGGCACACCAGAGATGAAAGCGACCAGTTTGCGAGACTTGGTGGCGCGTACACCGACGTGCCATGACTTGCGCCAGCCAGGGGCTTTGAGAGCCCAGTTGAGTGTCTCATTGAGGTAGTTGAACCGGAACATTGCCTCATCGTCTTCAACGTAGTGGTTGCAGAGCAGCTCTTGGACCTCCTTCAGCTCGGCCTCGTCCAACAGATCGATCTCGGACCACTCGAAGCCAGCGACCAGGGGAGATGGGTTTGTAGAGACCTTTGCGGGATCGACTTCCTTGATGGGACCCTCGACGACAGGCTTCTGGACGGCGGCGGCCTTCTCGTCAAAGCGAGGGACAGGCTGGGTGGACCAGAACTTGTAGTTGGCCATATCTTTTGCATTCTTTCCGGAGCTCATGCCCGTCATGAGGTCGGCGGCGCTGACGGACTTGAGGAGTTCGCGCATGCTGCGAGCATCGAGAGAGGTACCACCCTTGAGCATAGCCTGAGCCAGGGCAGGGTTGCTTTGCACCAGAGAATTGATCTGTGAGTCGGACAGCTTGTCGAGGGTCGAGGCGGGCAGAGGATCTTCGGCGGAAGTGGGAGCGGCGGGCGATTTGGAGGAAGAGGCAATAGCAGAAACGGCGTCCTTGATCTTCTTCTTCTTTGACTTTTTGGCGGGAGCTTGTGTCGAGTCGTTGTTGTCGTTGTCGTCTCCACTCGACTCTGCGGCCTCTTTCACTTTGTCTCGTTTGGACTGTTCCTCGGACAGCTTGAGGTGGTCGACGGCATCGTTCAGAGCTTCCTGATTGACAGGAGCGTTTATAGGTTTGGATTCTTCTTGCGGCATATTTGGTGGTGGTTGTGTTCAAGTAAACAAGTTGCTTCTGCATGCGCGTGAACAAAGCAAGCTCCAAGATGGCGGGGCTGTTCGAAATCACTCCGAAGCCGTCACTTTCCGCCCTGTCTGCCACCTTTGCTATTACGCCTTGCACCATCACATAATACTACCTATCCACTTTCTTCGACTTTTCATCAAACATTGGCTCTTCTTTTCACAATACAATACTATATTGCTCTAGTGGCGCCTCGGACTCTTGCAGAAAACTCTCGGCCTTTTACTTCCCCTGCTCTATCGGAACACGACTTGGATTTTGGATTGTAATATGCTCGAGAGACTCGGGAACATACTTGGCCTTCGACCATCCATTTTGTCGTCGCCGTCAATCACGCGTTTCTTTTCTGTCTCTCGCGTCAATAAGTTAGGTCTCAAGGAGCCTGAAACTCCCCAAAAACCATGGGCAAAGAATTTACTCCGTTACCACAACGATGCAGCCTACCGCGAAAAGAGAATCGCACAGGCCAAAGTCTGGCAAGCTCAAAATCGCCAAAAGTTTTTGAAACTCCTAAGGGCCAGGAGCGAAGTCTATAAACGAGACCCTGCCTATGTTCAGAATAGGAACACCACGGCCTTGAAAAGATACCATGAAAAGCACAGCAAGGATCCCTTGAAAATGCACCGTCGCCTTCTGTCCAACTGGATCCGCCAACATTTTGACATCATGTCGACGCTACCTTGGAAGACACATCGCCCAATTTATCAAGACACCAAGGTTGAACACGTTTGCCAAGGTTGCGGCCACGCAAGACATGGAGGTTTAAAATTGTGGTGGCTCAGGCTGGCATCAACTGACCAATACGACTGTCCTTCTTGCTATGTAAAAGACATTGATGCATCAATGCCTGCGGGTTACGAGGGCATCACAAGATGGAAAGATATGGTCGCTCGGAAAGAAGAACTTGACGGGCTCGGTCGAAGCAACGAGTCAAAGCCTTGATTCATCATCTCTTCTCCTCCCTCTCTAATCCCAGTACTTGATCAAACCATCCAAAGCACCCGTAACAGCCTTGGACGTCTCCTTGGGCTGCCACTGCGCAGCAACAACCGCAGACTCACTCGCCTTGATCTTGTGCCACATCTTGCACGTCTTCCAATCGTAGAAGCACACATAACCGCCACTGTCACCAGACATGACCATACCTCCATCAGGACTGATGGCCACATCGATAGCATATCCAGCATTGTTGTGTCCACGATAACTCTTCTTTCTATTTTGCCTGAACCTCTCTGTGGATGCGTAGACGACGATTTGGTTGTCCGAGCTCTGGAAAGCGACATATTTACCAGATGGGTGTGGACTCGAGCGAACCATGGGGAACATGTATGGTTCAGCGACAAACTTGATGGGTACAGGGATACCGTATTCCCACGCACGCAGACTCTTATCGTCTGAAGTTGTGATGAAGCGGCGGTTCTCATCGCAAAAGGTGATTGTGTTGACTGGACCCAAGTGATGGTCGTACTCTTGGATGGGTGACTCGCCAGGCGTCCTCGTGTCGAATTGAACAATTTTCTTGTCGCTCATACCAGCCAGGAACTCAGTAGCTGAGTTTTGATCAGGTTGGAAGCGGACGACGTGAGGTGTAGCACCGGTGCTGAAGCGGCTGATGCATTGGCCAGTCTCGGTGTCCCAGAGCTTCATCTGTCTGTCGAAAGAGCCCGTCATGAAGCGAGAACCGTCATAATTGAAGCAGATATCCGAGACAGACTTTGTGTGGCCAGAGTAGGTACGCAGCAACTCTCGCTGGTGGTAGACATCCCAAATCTTGACCTTGCTATCCGCAGAAGCCGAGAGCAGCAAGTGTCCAGCATCAGGGAAGAAGCGTAGTTGTGTAATAGCCTTTGTGTGAGATTTCCAGGTATGCAGCAGCTTCTTCGGCGCATAGTTCTTGTAGTCGTCTGGCAAGTCACCTCGTAGATCAATATCCAGATCCTGCGGTACGTGCATATACGTCCTGCCCTGATAATCATACTGCTGGCTACCATGAAACTCGGTCGTCTCTTTCGAGCCATCCGACTCGACATAAGCAGTTCCAGCCTTTGAGGGAGCAGCAGGCTGCGGCGCAATCTCATCTTCCTCGTACTCGACCTCGACCTCCTCTTCACTGCCTGAACTGTCATCAGGTCTCTCGACCTCATAACGCGCCCATGGTCCTTTGTATGCGCTTGCACCGTAAACGACAGCGCTGTCGCCTTTTCCTTCTCGCTTGCGCTTTTTGGTGGGGGGTTCGTGGTTTGCTTCTGCGGCGCGGTGGGCGTTGCGGAAGGCGGTTTCACTGATGACGATTTCGTCGGCGTAGCCTGTGGGCACTTTGCCCTTTGTGCTTGTCCGTTTGGCCAGTTCTAGTTGTTGGTCGGCCATTGTTGTGTGTGAGGGAGTGTTTGCGAAAGAAGTGCTGCGTCACTGTTGGTAGAAGTGAGAAGCTGGGGCTTGTGCGCCGGGTCAGGGTCACCTTTGAACTCGGTCATGTCCAACCGGCCGCTGCTGCCTGAATTTTCAGCCACACTTGTGCTGAATGTGCCAATTGATCTACCTTGCTCAGGTATATAAGAAGTTCTCTCCCCCTTGTAGTTGCTCAAGCTTCTTCCTTCCTACGTTCTACTAAGGTAACTTGATCATCTTGAAACCATCTCTTCCATCTTCACCGACCTCCTTCTCATCGCGGCGCTTGAATTCCAACGCTATCCCTCAAATACACTCGTATAAAGAGTAGGTTGCGAAGTACCCTCACGCTGCATCTACCCTTCGTACGATTAACATCGTCGCCTGAGTCATCTACTTGGGAAACCACCACCTGCGACAATATGACAACACCTTCTCAACTTTCAGACTTGCCGATCGAGATTATCGAGATGATACTGTGCCAACTCGAGGACCAAGATATCTATAACCTTCGCCTCGTCAGTCGTACCATCGATGCCGCTTCCACACAAATACGTTACAACTCTTTCTTCATCAGCAAGACGATACAGCTGGAGTCTACTGCAGTCTCCAAGTTTTCCGCCATCGTACAGCGCAATTGCTTCGCTGGTCTCTTGCACAATCGCTTCGCTGGTCGCTTACAGAATCTCAAACTGACTGGAACAGAGAGAAGTCAGGGCATCGACTTCTTTAGATCCGGAGATGCTGATGTCCTTTCTACGGCACTCCGAAGCCTCTGCAGTTTCCATAAGCAATCCCAGAAGTACTTCTTGAAACGTCTGACTGCTGGAGTCACTGAAGAGGCTACTCCCTCATCAGGTGCCATCTCTCGATCAACAGCTGCTAGTAACTTGGCCGTCAAAACTACGTTGTGTGTAGCCAATGACAGTGAAATCCCCATCGAGGAGATCGATCTTCTGTACCACTCATTGGCATGTAGTGTACCATGTTGCATGTTCAAAAGTCCCTTTGGATCAGTCCAGCCTTCTTACAACTGGTCTGCCTTACGCCGCTTATCGCTCAGCCTCACCCACCATGCAAGATACGGCGCAGCTGTTGGACTTGATGACACAGATAGCATTGCTGTTGACAATCCTCCTAGAGAATCTGCTGAAGCTGGCATGCTACGAGTTGAGGCGCTGGTTGACTTCTTCTCCCTCATCCCCAACATCGAAGAACTCAATCTACACTGGTACGGTAGAGGATCCCTTGATCTCAGAGACTCAGACGCCGACGCTGTAGAACAAAACTGGTTCGACCAAGTCTCTCTCGCTGTCTCATTCCACAAGCTCAAACACCTAGTCCTCCATGGCCTGTACCTCACCCAACGCACTCTCCAAAAAGTGTTGACCACACCATCTCTACAACAAGTCCATCTTGAAAACATTCATCTAACAGGTTCTCTCCGTCCCATTCTCGACGTCTTGATCTCACCAAACACAGCAATCACTCAGTTCTATCTCGACGACATGTACGAGCAGAGATGGAGACTGGTCCATTTTGCAATCAAAGGCCACCCTAAGTTTCCTTACTTGGGAAGTTGGCCAGGCCCTAGTACTGTGTTGAGGAAGGGCAAGGATGTTATGCTACCTTTGGAATATGGGTTCCCGGATGGGAGACCGTACGGGTCGCAGGCGTTGTCGGACTTGTCAAGAATTAGGAAGGCGGAGTTTGGGTGGTAGGCAGGATGCTGTTACCTCTGCCTTTTCTTTCTAGTCAACCTCTTGTCCGAGTTCGACACTGTATATCTGTAAAGTCAAAAGGTGAGAAGAATCGTCTCGGCTGCCGCCGATAAAAAGGTACGTCTTCTAGTCTCTCAAGGATCATCGACTGTGCCGTTGTCTATTCCTGGTGAAACAGATGACTCTCCAACACCTTCCTTGACCTCTGGCTTGCTTCCTTCTCAATTCTTGGTGATCGTTAGAATCAATTCTGGTAATTTCGTGTAGATATCGCTAGGCTGACATCTCCTTCCGAACAGCCCTTTTGTTCAAGTCCAATAGTGTCTTCCCACCAGAGCTTAGAAATGGAAAGTATTGCATCTGCTACCACGAGCAAGATGTATCTCTTTCTATCACACAATGAGTACTGTGGTGCGGTCTTCTTCTCGCAGAACAACCAACTAAACTCACGAATCATCGAGCATCTAGCTGGTCCGTGTGAGCCTCAACTCCAGGTCTCATGGGTCTCATCTCCGTTGGTTATTCGTGTGGATACTGCTGACGTTGCCTTTGCCTCATCATAAGCCCTTGGCTGAGGTTAACGATGTGCTCGTCTCTGAAACTCATGGACAGAAAAGCCGCCTTCGCTACTAAGAACAGGGGAGTCCCTCTAATAAGTCAAGAACCATTCTGTTGCTGTTATCATTGTCTTCTGGTGGTGAATTCAGTCCCCGGTACCTTCTAGATCTCCATGTCACTTCATTCGCGTTGTATTTTGGGAAACGGACAGGGATATACAATTAAACAACTCGACAATTCTGTATATATTAGATGTGAAGACGATGTATAAGAGAAGTATGAGGTGTGGTGTGCCAGAGTAAAACAATACAAAGTAAAGGAACGAAAGATTTGCGTCAAGGAAAGACAGAAGTCACAGCAACCAATCCGCTACATCATGATCGAAAAAGAAAGAGCATCGATCAAAGCAAGAGAAAAAACCTCTTTCTTTACCGCACCAGTAACAGTATACTTTGCATTCTCATCGCCAACCAACGCATCCAAACCCTTCTGGCCATGGACAACAAAAAGCTTGCCAACAACACTGTTAGTAACGTTACATTTGACAATGTTATACAAGGTTCCAAGATTGTCGGCAACAAAATAGACGTTCTCGTTGCAACGCCAAAGTGATAGAACCAGCAGTCTTGGGAATGCTTTCTCCATCGCTGAGATGTAGGCAATTGGCACTATAGACTTTTATTCCGTGAGAGTGGAAATGGAAGTAGCGGCCGCTGTCGTCGCCGAAGATGTTGCTGTCGTAGTGGCCGAAGAGAAGGTTGTTAGTGTGGAGTAGCTCCTCGCTATAAGTGGTGCAGTAGGCTCTGTTATAGGTGTAAGACCCGAAGTTCGGGAGTTTCGTTACTAGCCTTTGATCGAGTACCAGTGGTGGAGGTGCTAGAGAAATTGGTTGCAGTCGTACTGCTGTCGTTGGAGGCAGCGGTAAGTGTTCTAGGTGTGGCAGTAGATGCTTCGGATGTAGTAATGGAAGCTCTAAAAGAAATCTTGGATGTTGCCATTAGTTCGTCGAATCTGTATGACGGTCGGCACAGTGTTTAGTAACTCGAGCAACATAGGCGTACTTCTTGTAGCCCTCGAGAAGGGGCGGAGAGTCTCGATGGTGTAGAGTGGAGATCTCGAGGCCTTAGAAGTCGAGCTTGATCACATTTTGGACTACATTCAGATCAGCGATTTACTTTGAGACCTGCACAAACAAATCTCAACACCATGATCTGACAATACGGACCCTTCCAGAAGGTGTTAGAGACATACCCTTGACACCCTTCTCTGCCTTTCACTTCTAAAACCATATATTGTCGTTAATCTCCCTTTCCCTTAGCAAACGTGTTAGTGTGGCGCAACTGGTAAGACCACCCTCTTTGCGATAAAACTCCTGAGAGTTTCCTGCAGAGGTCGTCGGTTCGATCCTCATAATAAGCAGAAACTTTCGCTCTGTACTTGCAAAGGTAGAATACTTTGTAGAATGGAGGGAGTTTTCCCTAGCAGCCAACAAGCTGCCTGGTCTTTTGCTTACGCTAGGTCTAGATTCTTTTGGTCGGAGTTCTTATGCCTGGGGCGACATAATATGGGTTCTTATGTGCTATCACAGCGTGTTGAGGATACTCTGCAAGATAGAGGGAGCTTCCCCTAGCAACACAAGAGATGCTTGGTTCTTTGCTCTTCTTGAGCGAGAAGTTGATTTTTTTTGATCGTGCATATCCGCAGGATTTCAACACCTGCATGTATGGCGATGGGCAGACCCAGCGGCAGCTGAGCAGCGATCTCGCTGCTCGTCTCGAACTTCCTTGTGGTATAGGGAGTGAATCCAGTAATGCTGCTCTTGGTAGAGCCAGCGGCATCGAGCAGATTGAGCTTAGCTTCAAAGTTGGAGTTCTTCATAGCAACTCCAACGAGAACAACGGGCGTCCTAGAGATGGAACAAGAAAGGGGCGTGGTTGTCAAGGTCGGTTCGCCGATTTAGCGTCTTCAAGAACATGGGGCATCTTATTCTTCATTGGCCTACTCACTACAACCAGGATTCTGTTCGCAATTCCCTCTCAGCTGTCTCTGAAGTCGGTGTTGTGATACTGGTTTCGGTAGATCCTTTCAGCATGCTGTATGTTCTTCTCATGACCTACGGTATGGTGCAGGCTGACTGAGAAGTCCGTGCGTTTTCTAGGCTCATGTACAGTATCAACATTCATCACATCCTCTCTGATAGGAGTACGTAGAATGCGTAGACAGCTCTGAGTCTGGAGAACTTCGAAGAGAGGCACGTTTCCAAGGCAAGCTGTATAGCTCAAGAGCTGTGCAGAAGCACGATGCCCTCCATATTAGGGCTATACTCAGGGATAGCATGGCAACCAGCAATCTCCTGTGGGAGCTATATTCATCCGAGATGCATTGTACATTTGCAAAGGTGAGGATTGTCCTGGTGTCGGACCTCGGTGGAGAAGAGAGACAGATTTCCCAAATTTTGCGTGCGCTTTGGAAGTCAGTAGGCCTTGTTCGGAGCCGTTTGCGCACGCAGCAGAGTCGATTGAACAGGCTCTATGCTCTCCGCTCTCTGATCGGGCTCTGATTGCTCGCTGGGCGTGATCTCGCAGAGAACAGGAACCATGAACGATGCTCTGAGCAGGCAAATCAAGTATATTCATGGTGTCAACGGAGCAGTGTTCCTGTAGAGTGTCTCGACAGTCAGCAGACGGTCAGTCGTCGCGAACCTCTTCGCTACGTATGAGGTGAAGCACAAAATCGACGGATTGCCAGCTTGTCAGTGAAGTCGCTGAGCTCAACTGCAGATGCCGCCGTGACACACGATTTCTGGTGGCAGGACGATCCCCGCACTACGTCATAATCATCGTCCTCGACACTTCTTCCTGCATCACCAAACCAACAGCTTCACCATTCTACACTCAACACATTCACACATACAAGCAATCATGTCTCAAAATCTTATGGATACCGACCCTGGTGGCGACACCGAGGGCTCGTAAGTCACACCAAGTACACGAGCCAATATCGAGAGAGGATGCTAACAATACTTCGTCCTAGCACTTCGCAGTACACAGCCATCAACACCGTCACAGTGCCTCACAAGAAGTCAGGCGGACAATTCGGCAGTGAGCTTCTTTCTCAGTCCTTCAACCCCAACGACCAACCAGACTAACACCCACAGACCCCGAAACCTCTGTCGATTCCGTCCCCGAAGTCGAAGCAGCCAAAAAATCAGAGGAAGGCGAGAAGACAGCAGAGAAGATCCGTTACGGTCAATCGCTGAGTGAGAATGGAATGGGAGGTCAGACTACTGGTCTTGGACAGGCAAATAGCAGCAGTGCTGGTTCAAAAGCACAGGATGTGGATGAGGAGGCCAAGAACGAGAGAGCAAAGTCGGGATACGGTGGTGACAAGGATATGGACAGAGACATTGGTGCATAAGAAACGATTGAAAGAGAAGATACGAATGCCATGAATATCTTGAGAACAAGCATAATGTTACAAAGAGTACTTGGCTCCAGTCAGATGCTCACATGGTTAGACACGCAAGAGCCTATGCTCGTTCATCACAAAAAGTTCATGTCCTCCGGGGCTTGGACTAGAAATGATTGAGCTTCTTCGTGCGGTCTAGTGCTTAGCTCTGATACCTTCTGTATTTCTGATCTCTGACCTTGGGTTGTCGGGGCTTCTGTTTGGAAACTGACGTTGGTAGACATCTTTTGGCTATCGGAAGATGGCATTGGATCGACTACGTGCTATCACTCCTGCAGAAAATTCAGAAAACTGAACAGGACGACACCCACCCTTGTGGTGCTTTCAATTACCGAAAACAATAGATGCAGAATGTGGTATAGCTGCTGGCAGTCGAGGTCAGGGTGATACTCTCAGCATTGATTCTCAGCCGTCCAAAGACCATGATTATCCGTCGAGGTCAATAGCGAGTTGTTGAAAGAGCCCATGGACAAATGCAGAGTTTCGTTGACAGGTAAAATGTGCAGAGAGGAAATGGAGACATGAAGAAACGAAGCATGGCACCAAGAGTCCAAGACCGAGAGCCCTCCCCACACTCACTCGCGCTTCACAACGGCAACAGCTCCCTCAACTGCTTACACTCTTCATTCAACCTTTAGTCTTGTCGCAAGGAAGGATGAGCATGCAAACACCATACACGCCATGATATCTGGCATATCCAGGCTCGTAGGCCTGTCGTTCCTCTTCTGTCTCGGCCTTCCGTTCGCTTTGTTCGCTTTGTTCACCACCACACTGGCGCTGGGAACCCTTCTCCTACAGGCATTCTTCGTATACTTGGACATGCTTCTCGCTGTTTTGAACGGCGCAATAATTTCATCATCGCCTCCCACGCCTCTTGCATCACCGAGTGCCAGACCCACACGACGCAAGAAGCACGCAACACCGCCTACACCTTCAGCAGCACTTCGCAAGACCCCCTCGTTCGCGAGTTTGGTTGGCAGCGGTACAGACAGGGATTTCGAGGGCCTAGGGGGCTGGAGGTACCCTGAGAGTACTGAGGAAGAAGCTGTATGGATGAACATGAACCGACACCTTGAGTTGCCTGCTTCACCAGCGGCTACGAGGAAACACAGAAGGACAGGGACAGGCACTGGCACACAGAGTCCAATGATGACAAGGACAATGGCGAGGACATCGGGAAGTGCGAGTCCGGAGGGCTATTTCAGCATCAGAGTGGAGAGTAGGGAAGGCATGGGATTGAGTTCTAGAGCAGACGGATGAAGGTCGAGCCATGTCTTGAGACAAGGCGGAGGTCCAGAGCATGGAGAGAAACGCTGCGGAGGGATGCCGATGAAGTTACGAACAACGATCTGGCTTCTCCAGGCTGTCACAATGTCTGCACAGCTGTAATTACAAATCTCTTGGGCCAGTCCACAGTATGGTCAGAGCAAGAGCAACAATGCATTTATTGAACAAAAATACAATCAAAAGTTGGCTGAACTGGACTGACGTGCGAGTGGGAAGTTGGAAGGAACCCCACACTTTGTGATTGATGGGTTCTCGACAGAAGGAAGGAGCTTCTGGCTCTGGGCGTCGCGCGCTTTGGCCGGCAGGTCCCAACTAATTTGCATCGTCCTCTCTCACACTTACCGTCCTCTTGCATACAGCAACTCTGCACCTGTCAGCATCTACTCTCGAGTTCTCGTCTGCCCGACCGAAACTCATACGTACAAGTTTGTACTCACGCGCCACGTCACCGACGACCCCCGAAACCACAACCACCGACGCGTTCTCGTATCCTCTCTCGCAATCATGTCTGGAGAAGCGTGGCTCTACCTGATAGCAGTGCTTATCAATGCCGTCAACCTCTTCCTTCAAGTCTTCTTCACCATCATGTACAGCGATCTCGAATGGTATGCTATAGTCCCATCCTCACCGCCTTGCCGAACCCCGTGCTGACCTGTTCTTCCTCCAGCGATTACATCAACCCTATTGACCTCTGCAACCGCCTCAACACCTACATCGTTCCCGAAGCTGCCGTCCACGCTTTCATCACCATTCTGTTCCTCGTCAACGGGTACTGGATCGCCCTGATCCTCAACCTGCCTCTGCTTGCATGGAACGCAAAGAAGTCAGTTCTACACACTCTGTTCTCGCAGACACATATGCTGACAAGACGTAGGATCTTCGAGAACCAACACCTCCTGGACGCGACCGAGATTTTCAGAAAGCTCAACGTCCACAAGAAGGTAAGCTCTTGCGCCGCTTTCCTACTAAGCCTGCAGGCAGCTAACAATAGCTTCAGGAATCCTTCATCAAGCTTGGCTTCCACCTCGTCATGTTCTTCTTCTACCTCTACAGCATGATCGTCGCCCTTATCCGCGACGAGTCGCACTAAACTGCTGCTACCAAACCACGCCGATAAACTCCCTCCCAACCTCAGATGCGCTGCCAAAGCGATATGTACCACTTTCCTCCAGTAGTCGCATGCGCGCACGCTCGAGCTCCCTGGCTGGCTGGTATAAGATGAAGATGAGAGATGTTCATGTCAAAATAGCGCACATATGGGTCGCTTTTCTTTTACACTTGACGCTGACGAAGCATGAATTGGTGGATCAAGGCCCAAGGATGATGTTTCTTCTTGGCCTTTTGCTTTCCTTTACAGAGAGTGATGGAAAGGGCATGACTGGTGCAGAAAGACAGCTTGCGCATTGCTTTCCGGTGGCGCTGTTCTTGCCTTGTCATGATGCAAAGATACCTCCGATACGATCATATAGACATTTGTTCAAACCGTTCCTTACAAGCCTGCTTTCGAGAGCTTGCGCTAACACGTTGCCACAAGGTCATTCTGCCTCTCAAGGGAAATGGTCGTGTGACTTGTAAACTGGAGTTGATTTTGAAACCAAACACTCTTCTATCATCCGAACAGCACACTACAATAGAAAGCTACCGAGTCACCATGTCTTCAAGTTCTGCTTTGAACATGTTTGTATGCCTGTTAATGCTGTGTTCCCTTACTCGAGGGCTTGAGAAATGCCTGCCCTCGGGTTCGGGCCGAAGGGCCGAGCTTTCATGCCCCAGCCCAGCCCAACATCACCTCCTGTTCTGCTTCTTTTTCTTTCTCTTGTTCATGTACTCGACTTTGGTCTCTCGATCTCTCGTACTACTTGCTGCTTGGGGCGCTCAGCCAGTCTTTCCTCTGATCGTCTGGTGTAGAAATCGTTCCTTGCCAGCGCTGCTTGGTCTGTCAGGTCTTGCGTGGCTTGGCCTAGAGTATGGCTGTCGTATGAGCCGGGAGGTAGGTGGCATGCTGTCGTTCAGGGATCCCTCAACGGCCTGGACGAGGCCGTAGAGACAGTGCCAGTAGTATGCTCGTTGCTCGAATCTCTGGACAGTAGAAGGAGCCTCTCTCTGCTCGATGGTTCCCATGGATCTCTCGGAAGTTCGTAATTGTCAGCGGGTAGCCTGAGTCCTTGACGACCAGCTTGTTCGCCTTCGGCTCTCTGTCGCCTTACAACCGAGCTACTTCCAGAGAGGTATCCAGATGGCCTTGGGAACGCGTGTTGTTTGCTGAGCCGACATATCGTATCAAGAAACCAGACCATCTTCTCGCTCTCGCCGACCATGGCCCTGGTCCTGAAAAACATGTCTGGCGACAGCAAGTTTAGCTTTCCTATATTGCCCACACTCCTGATTTCTTCATTTCTTTTCTTCTCTTTCTGTCTTGTCTGCTGCGGCCTTCGAGCCTTGAAAGAGCTTGGGATTGCGATGCCGGGCGAGGTGCGGCTGCTCGTCTTGGGTCGGTGTATGCCTCTCGTCGATGATGTTTCTTGAGTGAATGTCCATTCGTTGTCCTCTGCTAGGTGCGTGGTCTTGTCTTGAATGCTCGCTGGCCTGTGGCTGTCCAGCCTGGTGTAGTGTCGATACGCCCCAGGCGAACAGATTGGCTGCGGCTGGCGGCTGGCGGCGGTCTCGTCTGATCAAATTGCCCGGAGCAAGCTAGGTTGGTAAACAGATTGGGATGCTCTGCAGGCATGATGGCGGTCTGGAGATGGATGTCGGCCGCGGAGGCTCTTTGTAGGCAGGTAAGAGGGCACTTCTGCCACGGCCACGGCGGTGATGGGCAGCCTCTGGATGAGTGTCAGTGTTTGGTGTCTCGTCTCGGGGTCAAGTAGGCGTGGTCTTGCCTTGATGCTTGCCGTTCTGGCTCGAAGGTGGCATGTGTAGGCTCTGGTGACAAGTGGCTGGCGCACAGGAGAAGACGGTGCCGGCCGGCCAGACAGCCCAACCAGACGCATCGAAGTAGGCGCAAGGATGATAGATGGCCACAAGCGGTGACCTTCCAGCACGTATGTAGTGGTCTCCTCTAGCTCTTGCCGTCGTCTGTATGCAGTGAGATAGTTGTTGCTCTTCCTGTCGTTGGCGCCGCTCCCGCCGCATAGCCGCAGCCATCTTCGCGGCGCCTATAGTTCTCTATACCAGAAGACAGCAGGGATCAAGTGGAGGGCATCAATTAGGCACAGGAGACATTGAACTGATGTAGAAACACACTTCTATTGCTATATACATGACTACAAGGTGGCCAACTGGGAGCATTTTCCGCCAGTGAGTGGGATGTCAGAGGCTGGGTTCGAAGTGAAGTTTGGCAGCCGGCGCGGTCCAATTTTGGTGGTAGACTATAAAAGCAGTAATCTCTTCCACTTCCACAACTCTCCCTCCTTCTTCTCAATCCATCTCTCAAAAATCATCTCATCCTTTTTGATCATCTCTTCTTCCATCATTGGTCTTCCTTCTTCATCATACATCATCATCATCCATCTTCATCATCAATCATTGGCATTGTTTATCATCAACAACAACTGCTTCTCATCATGCGCACTTCATCTTCCATCATGCGCAGCGCCTTTCTACCATGCGCACAACAACATCTCCATGCGTCTCTTGCCTCTGCGCATCGAGTCTGATGATCAACAAACATCTCTCACACATCTTGGGCATCGAGTGTCTTCTTCTTCTTCATCGGTCAACCATCTTCCACTTTCATCACAAACCATCAACATCAAGATTTCTTCTCAAAGATCTCTCACATCACATCATGGTAAGTTTTTTGCTCATGTTTACCAATTGTTTACCTTTTCTCATAACATGCGCAGGCACTTTGGTCAGCTTTCCATCAGCTACAGCCTTTTCACTTTCACTGCAAGATCTTCTCTGCATGCCACTCATCAAGACGCGACTTGTTTGCGCATCGTCAACAATTTTTCAAAAAGTGAGTCTTTTCGCTTTTTCTGACTTGTTTACTCACAGGAAACAGCAAAACAATCCTGGGCCACTTTCACTTGACTTTCCCACTTCAAACTACACATTTTACACATTCTCTTCCTTTTTACTTCTTTTTCCACTTCATTTCATCGCACGAGCTGCACACGACAATCTTTTTCGGCAACACGACCTTCAGCAACCAGTTTTCAACAAAAAGCACATCAAAAACCATCTTTCTCGACAAAAAGCACATCAGAAACCACTTCTTATCAGCAAAAACATCTCAATCATCAACAATTCATTTTCACGTTTTTCTTTCTTTTCCATCAAGCTCGTTTTTCCGACAAAACATGAGGTTTCAGCACTATCAGGGCATGTACTCATCAGCTATCTTTTTCCAAATCAACCACTAACGCTCAAAAGATTCAGATTCAGGGGGCAGAGCAGGCATCTTTTTGGGCATTTTCAGCATTTTCGAGTCTCTCGTCTCTCACATTTGCTGCTCAGGAAAGATGCCAGCTCTCTGCCACCTCCTCTTTTGCCATTTGTCTCAAACAGCAAAAAACATCGATCGCAAATTACAGCCTTGAAACGGGATCAGCAATCCGCCACTCTGCATTACTCTCAGCACCAACAAAGCAAACATCACCAGCGAAGGTCTGCCTCTTGCTCAACACCAGCTTCATCATTCCATGCAGAAGTACGAGAACCAAAACACAAAAAAGTACACAGAAACCAACTTTTTTTCTCTGCGGAAAAGAAATACAGAGCAAAGTACGGGGGTTGCTTTGGCTCTTTTTGCTCTGTTACAGGCACTGCATACGATCACTGTTTTTCTGTTTCTTTTGGGCATTGGCAAACAAAATCTCAGCGTCATCATCTTATTTTTGCACTCAAAACATGGAAAACTTGGGAAAAGCTCCAAAAAAACAAGCAAATTTGAGATGGTTCGACTGCATATGAGCTCTTTATTGCCATTGCCATCGAAAGCAAATTTCAGTTGAACAAATCGGCGTGTTTTTGGAGTGAAAAGCCATTGCAATCCTTAGGAAATCTCAGTATGGAATTTCGCAGAGGAAGAGTTGGTGGAAGAGGAAAAGCTGTTTTGGGGAACGAAAAATGTGAACATCCGCTTTTGACGTATGCTGCTGGCAGAAATCATCGGCTTGATGGTGGTGTGAGGGCTGAAGTGGGGAGTAAGGGGTGGGTTTTCTGCATATGGTCACTGATGCACTGGAGAAAGAGTGTTTGGGATGTAAGTCTGTCTCAGCTGGTTTGCTTTTTTGATATTGCTTGGGGCATTTTGGTCAGGGGTGGGGGTGGTTGGGGAGTTTGGTGTGCGTACTGAGTGGTGGGTGCAAAGAACCGGTTGATTTGGAAAGTTTTTTCATCTTTGGAGGGAGAGCAGGCATATTCAGGGCAGGCAAAGACAAGCTTATGGGAGTTTTTCTGTCATCAAGTTTTTTGACAGTTTTTTTTGTATTTGGATATTTGGGAGGAGGTTTGGCAAAGACAGGAGGGATATTTCTGAGAATCTGATAGTGCTGGAAACATAACCTCATTCAAACAAAACACTCTTCTCTTCTCTTTCTTTCTATCTCTCTTCTGCGATCGTAGCTCTCTTGTCTTGATGCTTCTCGTGTCCTCGAGTCTGGCGATCTCGCGTTCTTGACTCGAAACCTTCCAGGCGCAATTCACAGCATTCCTGATGCCTACCTTCCTCTTTGTTTGATCAGCGGTTTCCAGCTACTCTCTTTTTATACTGTGACTCCGAAGAGCCTTGGACAAGCTTGTTGTACCAATGCTCGTTCTGAAGGATGTGTATGGCCGGGGTTAATTCATGCACCTACACTCATGTATACTTACTTACACCCTTCCCTCCCACGAACGGCTCTGCTCAATAAAGGCCACCTCAAAGTCTCATACTAAAGACCTCTGACACCTACTGCACAGCATCGCTGACGTTCCCCAAAGACACAGATTCAATGGAAAAACCATGCAGAAAAAGATTCAGCTTGCCGGCAGGATCAGGCACGTGAAGGAAAATACACCGACTCCATCAGTGGCCCCCTCGGTCGATTAAAGAGTTACATGTAGCAATTCTCAGCAGTGTGAGCAATGAGGACTATGCAGGAGAGGAGATGATACTCTGCATCATGAGCTCGATCCTCTAACTCGAGAACAAAGACGTGAGAAGGTTGAGAAAGAGTCTTTTACTATGAAGTATTTCAGAGTATCTCTTTCTGTTATTTCTTCTAACCCCACGTTATCTGGCCAGCAGCCTCTGACAGGAAATATCGCTTTGCTAATCTCTCATTACCAAAGTATTGGGTTCATTTGGAATGTATATCAGACCTCACGTTGTATGAGGAAATCAGTGGCTCGTCTCTGAGAGATCTTATGTGGATAAGGGGTATGCCAGGACGTCTCTGGTATGAGCAGCTCCGTGTCCAAAGCAGACATCCATTTCAAATCCATCGGTAGTAGAGCAAGATCACTGACAAGCCACAATGATTTCTTCAAAAGAGATACGTCTCATGGAACAAACGTATTGCTAGAAAAAGTCCAGAGATTCATGAATTGCCATCGACATTTGCATTCGCGAAAAAATTCGTAAAACATATCCTCGCCCTTTCACCTCTTCTCCAATCCATCTACCTCACTCTTACAAACCCAAAGGATTCTGTCCACTCTGTTCTTTTCCACCCATACTCTGCTGTTCCTCAGCAGCCTTATCCATCTCTTTGCTCTTAGTATATCCTCCATTCGTGATTCCACCGATTGCTGTGCCGACGGGGGAAAGTCCTTTGTTGAGGGCATTGCCCAGGGGGTCGCCTAGGGGTGCTAGAAGACCTGTGGTTGTGTTAGAAGATAGCTGGAAGGAAGTGGGGAGGTAGAGAGAGAAGATGGAAGACAGAGAAGGCAGAGATGAGAAGAGGGGGATAGAAAGCAGGTGGACAGAAGAGCTGAGTATAATGCAAAGGATAGATGGAGGTGTAGGAAAAGCTTACCTTTCTGTCCTTCACCCAAACTAACATCAGTGCCTCCAGCAGGCAAGTTACTCAAACTTTCATCATGGCTGGGGTCTTGGTTGTTGTTCGACATGATTGCTTTTGTCTGATGTGTATCGCCTTTCTCGTTTTGTGAATTTTCTTGATGCAGTCTTGTCGTGAAGCTGTGGGAAATGGTTGTCAGAAGAGAAGGTGGAGAAAAAGAAGTTGCAACAAAGTGCCTTGCTTACGGTCGCAGATCATGAGGTTCCTGTTTCGCAATACGCAACACACCAAGCAAGGCTGGCTCGATGACATCAGTGGTTTCCCCGGGATCAGGGTCAGACACATCTCGGTTAGAGTTGCTCTCCAGCATCCATTCAATTCACGAAAACATAGCAAACTAGCGATAGCGTGTAGTGTTCCAAGGCTTTACTCAGCGTCTCGAACATGGAGAGAATAATAGATTACGGGGTTTCCATGAATCGAATGTTCAGAAAGGTACGCAGAGAGTAAAATCATCAAAGACTGTGTCGCGTTCAACTCTCGGATTGCCGACTATCGCTAAAGTGAATATGATCAGAAGGAGAAAGTCTCGAGGCTTGCATCATGCGCCTGTGGTCCACCGAGCTCTGCTCACAGTATACGGAAATCATTGCTGGCATGGGGTATAGAATAAAAAGCAAAACAGACCAAACGATGAGAAACATGAGAGGAAAAAACAAAATTGTTGTAACGCAGGAAGGGTACAAGAATGGGAAGTCTCGGTGCTCGACGAGTGTAGTGTCGTGCATTATCGTGTTGGGTTTCGTGATTGTGATTGTCTGTTCATTGAATGCCAACGTGAGGCTTAATACTTCTGGTTTGGGGGGTAACCATTGTAGCTTCCATATCCGTCAGAACCACCTGCAGGTCTTCGCTTATCGTCGTAGACTCCATCGTAATCGTAGCCACGAGATGGGTACCACGAAGCACGCTTCGATTCTCTGGACTCGTCCTCTCGTCTGGAGTATCTCGTTCGATCCCGATCGTCAGAGTGCATGTTGGAGCTATAGTGTGTGGATGGCACGTCGCTGATGTTCGTGCCTTCGGAACGAGTGTATGGATTTGGAGGATAGCCCAAAGTAGGTGGAGTACCAAAGTTGGGTCGCTGTCCAGTCGCAGAAAGACGATGATGTCTTTGCCCTGTAGCGGGGATGTCGGTAGGTCTGCTTTGAGAAAACTGTGGTTGAGGAGCAGCAGAGTTGGCCCGTGTAGTACGACTAATGTTCTCTGCTCGACGATCGTCTTCGTACACTTTCCCCGAGCCCTCCTTTGCGGTGTAAGGCTGACGCTCACGCTCGATCGGAGTAGGAGCAGTGCGTAAATCATCCTCGTCAACTGCAGATGCATAGTTGGCGTATGGAGCACGCTCTCTCTCAGCAAAGGATGTCGAGATTGGGATCGAAGTTGAAGGCTGTTGTGGCTGGGCTGGTCTTGTTTGAGGGGGCGGAGGGGGCATAGGATTGCTTGAGCGCAACTGTATGTTGCGATCGGCAGACATAGCAGCATGCAATCGTTGTTGTTGTGTGATGTCCTCCTCTTTGGGGATGAGTCGACGGCTCAGCTGTTTTGGGAATCGTTCTTTCGGGTTATCCGCGTTACTGACGGGCATGTCCAGGACAGCCTTTGCGAGTCTTGCATACTCCATCTCTGGATGAGCCTGGATAAGAACAGTCATGAACTGATCGAAGCCATCTGGGGTCAAGGCAGGAATATCTGGAACAGATTGACTTCCCAGCTG
This sequence comes from Aureobasidium sp. EXF-12298, assembly GCA_024195555.1. Lineage (NCBI taxonomy): Eukaryota > Fungi > Ascomycota > Dothideomycetes > Dothideales > Saccotheciaceae > Aureobasidium > Aureobasidium sp. EXF-12298. Next base: position 64,295 of record SWBJ01000182.1, on the reverse strand, counting down.
TACGAAATGATGTTGGCAGCGCAAGTCACGATAAATTCTCGAGATGGACTCGCAAGTGACGCGACCTCCAAAGATATCTCGCCAGGGGTAGATTTCAGAGGGCAATTTGACATCCTCGAAGAATTGAACCATCTTTGCCGGAGAGATGACTAGACTACGCTTCGGCTCGTAGTCATCAATGATATGCAGGGCAAGACCTCGGAGGAACTGACTCAGTCGTGGAGTAGGCTGACCTGACACGAACAGAGGTTGCCAGGCCTTTTCCAATACCGTCTCTTCATAGGCTGAAGGCACACGAGCATATCCAGGTCTTGGTTTACTGTCATCGGCATAGACAGGTGACGCATCGTTACTAGTTCTATCAGGCGGTGGAAAGCTGTTGTGGAACGGATCTGCATGGAATATGGGAGGTTCTGGAGACGATCTGTGACTGCCAGTGCCTTTAGTTGGAGAAGGGGGCGTGTATGGCCGGTTTATCGATCCGGCCGATTCTGCTGGAGATCTTGAGTGGGTGGACCTAGTATGAGTTGGAAGAGGTTGTTGCTGCTGTTGACCGATACCAGAAGCCTTGAGGTTGTTCATGACCTGCTCGGTGATCTGAGCGACAAGAGCTGGATCCAGCTGGCCAGCTACATCAGAGCGTTCGAAAGCATGATTGACGGCACTTTCAACCGGAGGAACCTGCTGGTATATGCTGTTGGGTCTGACAGCACTGGAGTTGCCGCGTGGCCTAGAGCGACGATAGTTGTCAGACTCTGGCTTCTGGAGGTACTCGTCCCGACGCAGATCGAAGCTGTCAGCAGCAGGATGCACATTATTCGGTGAGCGGTAGCCGTCACCAGACGCCATGCTGAGTAGCGTCGCTTGCTCGTCACTGTGTACTGTGTACTCGATGCCGATGCTTTAATAGAGTTTCAGTGTGCAGTAAGTCGAGTTGCAGCAGTATTGCCGTGTGTTGAAGGAGGGTAGTGAAACGACAAGAGTCAGTCTTGGATCAGGCGCAGACACGCCGATGTGATGCGATGCGATGCGCGTGCTGCTTCGATTGTTGCGGGGATCTAGCGCAGAAGTACGGAAAGGGTCGACAAGGAAGGAGTGAGCCCTGGTCAATGCCTTTATCTCGCGCAAGTAAGAGTAGGAAGGTGCCTTATTTCTGTGTTTCGGTAGTCGAGTCTCCTTGGTCGATGACTTGATTTCTTAGATGGTGAAGCGCGACAAGGCGGACACGATTTCTTGGGCGTTCTGGAATAGCCACTCGTCGTCATTGACATGGAGACTTAGCAGGTTTGTAAACACGAATACGCCACGCCAATCATCAAGCATCGTGATAACAACAATAAGGCAGACCAACCGAAGCGCACCAGTCAGACGGGCAGGCTTCAGATGCTGATCTTACGAGCCAATCTGCTCGATCCCATGAGATTGACTTGCGACACCACCTGCGTGTATGAACGTCGCCGTTCACCCATCCCCCTCGACACCAAGACATGAAGACATGGCTTCAGAACTTGGAAGTCTGCTTTGGCCCGGCGACAACAAAGGAGCGAAGATAGGGTCAGGGTCAGAACTTGGCGTCATCGTTTCATGTTGGAAGCTGAGGTCTACCGAACACATGCGCCAAAGATCAACAAACGGGTGCCGGGCCGGTCTAAACCTACCAGATAATAACCTCCGAACCGCTATGTAGCAAGTAGGAAACGCTGCAATATTTCTCATGCTACCAGTCGTCACAAGGCGTTCATCGATCAGCTTGATCGTCGGATGATGGTTCATCAGCACGGAAGGGAAATAAAAACATGTCGGCCGAGCGTCGAGCAGATCAAAATCTTAGCAAGCTGGAGGTTGCTGCAGGCCGGGCCGACGAGCTGTCTTGACACATGCGCCTAGACGCCGAGCTCACAGAGTCCCACATTGGCGCGGGTGTTCGGAAGAAAAAGCTGAGGATTGCTATGTGTAGAAGGGAAATGATATACTCGCAGTCTCGAAAGCAGAGAGAGTGTAGACGCAGACAGTCTTATTTCCATGGAGCAAAGTAGAGAGCTGTGGAGTGTCGCGCTAGGAATGAGGGTGATGGTGAGCTGCCGCAACGCTGCAAGCTGCATGCTGCAGACAGAACAATGCAACAGCAGAGGCACGATAGCTACTTGCAAGTATCAAAAAGCATGTGGAGTTTTAGCACAGCAGCCATGTCTAAGCTTCACATCTGAAGACGTGCTCAATCAAAGCTGCGCATTCGCGGCTGAGACTCTGGGGATTGCGCACGCTCTCGAGTCTACGGCAATTGACGATCGTTGTCCAGAGGCTGGGGAGCGGTCAGTGGTGTGCGGAATCTTGATCAAGACGTACAAAAGCAGGTGGCCGTTGGGGGTGGGGGATGAGAAGTTCCTTATTGGGAAGGGCGTGGTCGCGGGCAGCTCTCTAGATGTGGCGGGCGTTTCATCTTCACTTAGTGCGACTTTAACCAGGGATTCTGTTAGGTATGCGAGGGTTATGCTTAGAAGGCCGACCAGAGGTATTTTGGGACGCGGTCATGCTAATTCTGCTCTGACCAGACGGTGAGTCGGTCGTGTGGCCCCTTGTTGCAGTTGCTTTGAGAAGTCGCCGTCGTTCTCGTTCGAAGCCTTGTTGCTTGTCTTTGGGTGTCAGCAAGAGACAGCACAACCCGACGTAACCGAGTGATAGTCGCTCTGACGTTTCATCCTCTGCAAATCATCGACAACTGCGACTGCTCGGCTGGTAGTGTGCCAGCTATCTCGTCAAAACCAGAGGCGACGACTGCATCTTGAAACGCGAACGACAACTCACTCGATAAACCCGCGCGCCCGTAACGACTTTGCCCTCAGCACCTGTCACGCCGCCCTCCAGCAACAAGTTACAAGCACCAACGAGCATCCCACGACTTCCCAACACTGCGCCAGTCGACCCAGCTCACGACATCATCCTCTCGAGTGCCTTGTCCACGCAGACAATGAAGCAATAGCCCGCCGACGCCTCTTGCGCACTTCGACCTTTGTCTACAACAATGGCCATGCTGGCTTCCAAACCCTCGTTTCCCTCCGCCATGGGTCCCCAATCATATCAAAACACCTCGGCCGCCTTTCGCAATAATAACAACGCTGTCTATGGCAGTCCCACCGAATCCGAATTCTCCGACTCTTCCAGAATGTCCGACACTGTCAAGTATGCACACTTCACCACCCAACTTGTGTCCGGCCACTAATTTGTGTCTGCAGAAACTGGGATGAACAACGCGTCGGCGAATGGCTGATCAGCATCAACTGCGGCCAATATGTCGACATCTTCAAAGGTAAGCTTCTACTCGCCCCCGTCCATCATGTCACGCAGGCCTAACACTCTTACAGCCAACAACATCACTGGCGAGAATCTTATGGACATGGACCCTGCAACACTAAAAGAGATGGGTGTCACCAAGATCGGCGACCGAGTCCGCATCGGCTCCCAGGCCAAAGCCTTCAGAACCACCGTCTACAAGAAGACGAGTAAACGAAATATGAACAGGGTAAGCTTCCGACATACCATCACACACTCGGCCAGCTGCTGACTAGCCCCTACAGCTCTCCCTGGCCACTCTCGACGGCAATGCCCAAGTAAATGCTCCACTACCCTCATCACCGCGTGAGCGTGCCATCCTCTCCACCACACGCCTACAACAACCTCCCACCTCTCTTCGCGACAAACGCCTCTCCCGCCGCATCGATGGCCAAGACCTTGTCAAAGCAAACTCTCGCCCTTCTTCGCCCTTGATAGACCAAGAGAATCGTTCTCGTGTCCCCATGCAAAAGAGCAGCAGCACACCATATCTGCCCAAGCCATCCCAAAGGCTCACACCTGGCGAGACTCCTCCACGTTTCGGAGGTCCAGTCGCCGGCCACATACGCTCAAGCCCCAGCGTCGACAATCTCGCCACCTATAGCAGCGCTCTGCCCGCCGACAAGGCTCTGATCAGAGTCATTTTCGATAGTGGCCGCTCTTCGATGATCAACATTGAAGGCTGCGAGACTGCCGACGACATTGTTCTCAAAACTCTTAAGAAGGGTGCTCTCAACGAAAATCACGTCAAGAACTTTTGCTTCTACCTTCTTGATGGTTTCAATTCAGACCCCAAGTACTGTCGTCGTTTGGGTGATACCGAGTTGCTTCGCATCTGCAATGATCGCGTGCGCGGCGAGAGAGGTCGTCTTATGCTTCGCAAAATCCACGCTGGAGAGCCCGAAGGAGAGCAGCTACGTATTGCTGCAAAGATTGCCGAAAAAGAAGCACCTTCACCTCCAGCGATCGAAGTCCAACACCCGATCAACAAGTCGAAGAGTCACCTCAAGATTGAGCAACTTATCGGTGAACCTCTGGCTGCTGTCAGCTATCCAATGTCTCCTGCCTCGTTGCTCGAGCGTGAGAGAAACTCATACTTTGCTGCTCAGCCCACCATCAATACCGCCGGTGCGAGAGCGCGTAAGCTCAAGGAGTTCTATGGCGCTCGTCCACCCACCGAGCTCATTACTCAGGATCTCACCTCGTACTTCCCGGATATCGAGAAGGAAGAGATGGATAAGACCGTGCGTATGTCAATTCGTCGCTCGCGTAGACTCAGCAGAGCTGCCAACCGTCTGAGTACCATAAGCAGCTTCAGCGTCGCCTCGAGTCTGAAGGACGCCCCTCCGCTCCCCACAATCGCCGACAGCTGGCTGAATAACGCCAACCAGCCAAAACCTCTCCGTCCTCTGTCTGTAGTTCGTCTTGGTCGTCCCATCTCCAACTATCGCGATTCCATCACATCATCTGTCCTCGAGCCCCTAGATGAAGAGTCGCCTCTGGAGCCCAACCGCAAGTCCTATGTCTCTTTCGGTGCTGACAGCGGATCTGATCATGTTAATGTAACCGATCCGGAGGGAAACACCATCATGCAAAGCTACTTTGACGACACTGGTAGCACCAGTCCTGCAAACACTGAGAACGGTGGATCTCTCAACTCTCGTCTCAGTCAAGTCATCGCTGAAGACGGCGAGGAGTCCGACGACGAGCTGATGGAGCATCTGGAGAACGATAGCTGGGAGAACCTCAAGTACATGAAGGGTGCCATGATCGGACAAGGTTCTTTCGGTACTGTCTATCTCGCACTGCACGCCATTACTGGTGAGCTTATGGCTTGCAAGCAAGTCGAAATGCCTTCTTCCTCTGGCACACACCTTGACGCCAAGAAGAACAACATGGTCGAGGCTCTCAAGCGAGAGATAGGACTTCTGCGCGAGCTTAAGCACCCCAACATCGTACAGTACCTTGGATCCAACTCGGACGACTCTCACCTCAACATTTTCCTCGAGTACGTCGCCGGTGGTTCGGTGGCTACAATGCTCGTCAACTATGGCTCTCTCGGTGAACCCCTGATTGCAAACTTCGTCCGACAAATTCTCTCTGGTCTGGCGTATCTCCACTCCAAGGACATCATCCATCGCGACATCAAGGGTGCCAACATCCTCGTCGATAACCACGGTAGTGTCAAGATCAGTGACTTCGGTATCAGCAAACGCGTCGAAGCCTCCAGTCTCCTCGTTCCCTCTACCGGCAAACGCACAGGTCCTCGCGTATCCCTCCAAGGCTCCGTCTTCTGGATGGCACCCGAAGTCGTCAAACAAACCGCCTATACCCGCAAAGCAGACATTTGGTCTCTTGGTTGTCTCATCGTTGAAATGTTCACTGGTGTGCATCCACATCCCAACTGCACTCAACTGCAAGCCATCTTCAAGATTGGCAGTAGTGCGGCGCAAGCTCGTCCTGATATGCCCGAGCAGGCTAGTGAGAACGCCAAGGTCTTCCTCGAGCGCACGTTTGAGATTGAACACGAGAAGAGACCTTCGGCTGATGAGCTGTTGAGTTATGCTTTCTGTGCGCCTAAAGAGCCTGGATCTGCTTGATTGGATCTACTCTTGTTGACCAGATCACACTGTGTTTTTTTGTTATTTTTCATTATGGATGTAAGCGTAGGTGCTAAAGGGGATCTATCTTTTTGTTTGTTCTTATTTACGTTTTTGATGAGTATGGGAATGTATGATAGTAGCATATTAGCAGAGAGACAGGGCAGTGCTCTCGTGATGAACCGAAAACACTTTTGACAAATCTCTCTTCCGACAATGGTTCGTGGTGCTAAGTTTCCCTCATTCATTTGGATATAGTCCCTTCGTCTTCTTTTGTTTGGAGCGGATGGTAATGCAAATGTACGAGTTTTGGCATCATGATGCACATTCGAAGTCCAGGAAGGTCGAGAGGTTGGGCGCGTCTCTGGCTCGGCAGTTCCCGGCTTGAGGGCATCGCGAGTCGTCCTTCCATTTCCGCTGCCTAGCCAATCACTCCCATCTACCAAACACAGCCAACCTCCCTCAACTACCCTTCTCATCAACATCAAAGTGATCAGTCCCATCGATATCAAAAGCGATCGATCTTGTTGGAGTTATGCTGTTTATGAATCGCAATTACATCTCGTCAAAACAGAACTAGGACAGCCAAATCATTTGCCAGGATTGTGATAACATTCGCGATCGACCATCATGTCGTTGGCCTTGTGCAAAGCCCTGTCGGCATTGTCATTCTGGAAACCATCAACCACACGGGGGTTCTCGTCTTCTTTGGTCCGAGTCACAGATGTCAGTCGTCCAGCCAAATCTGTGGAGGAGCATTCTCTGGCGGACAAGGAAAAGGAAGCCAGAGAGCGGAACAGAGTCTACATAAGAGCTTGGCGTCAACGCCTCAGAGATGATCCTGAGAGATGGAAGGCATACAAAACGCGCGGTTTGGCCGCCTATAAGGAGTGGCTCAAACGCATCAAGGAAGATCCCGAACGATACAAGGAATATCAATCTCGTAAGCAGAAAAGACGCGAACACAACTACCAAGACTTATCATTGCGTGATCGAGTGGCCTTGGCCAAACGTGAGCGGTACAAAGAGCGCGTTGGTAGGGATCCCGAGTTCGTGGAGATCTCCCGAGAGCGAAGCCGCCGTTGGCACGCTCGCCGATCCGACCTGTCTAGGATCACTCGAAAACTCCGGAATTGGAATGTTCATTCCTGGGTGCGCCAACTGCCTTGGAAATCCCATACCCCAATCTTCTCGCAGGACAAGGTCCGCCAGTGTTGTGCTACTTGTGGCACCTACAGGATAGATGAGGCTATGTTATGGTGGCAACGTCTGACACCATCCGATCCACCCTTGTATGACTGTCAGACCTGCTTTGCGAGGAGTTACCCTTCGTGCATGCCTGAGGGTTACGAAGACGTTGAAAATCTACCCGAAATGAAGGCACGCAAGAAACAGCTGGATTACTCGACAAAAAAGCAGACAAGAAAGGTCCCAAGACCCGAAAACGACAAGCGCGAGGATTAACCAATCCATCAAGGACCTGGTCTGCCCGGAGACTTTGCGTAGTTGATCAGTCAAAGAGAAGCCCTCTCCACGAGTTGTGTAGCTCGAGACTGTTCCTCCTGTGATCCTTTGATTGCTAGCAATGGCCGCTCTTGCTTCGATTCTGGGTCTCTCCGAGGCGAACTCGTGAATAGATGTGGAGAATTCTTCGACCCGAAGAACATGCCCGAAAGAGAATCCTCCTCGAACAGACAACATCTGATCTGGTCTGAAGGGAGATCCAGTGGAGTCAAAATACGCTACGATCTTGTAGTGATGAGCAAGATGAAGAACAACTCGATGCAATTGACGGTATCTCTGTAATCCCGTAGCAGACATGCATACTTCCCTTAATGTCAACCATACCACCAAACTCTACAAACACAACCAGCTTGCTCAGAACGTGACAAGTTCCCAGCCGTCTTCATTCTGCCAACATATCTCCCAAAATTACCCATACCTCAACACCAAAAAACCAAACAGGGTATACACAACTGCATCTTCTATCTCCTCCTCCATCATTCATTTTCATCTCCATCTTCCATCGTCCTCATTTTTCAACTCCAACAGAGCTCCCCCAAAACCCAAACTCTCATATCCTCTTCTGCGCAGGCAAATTGTTGCGGTAAGAGCGATGTTGACCCCCCTTCGTAAATGCATTTTTCAATGCGATACCGAAGACTATAAATGGAAAGGCGAGGACGTAGACTAGTGCGTCGGAAAGGCGTTCCATGAAAGTGCGGGTGTCGCGGTTTGGTCTTGTAGATGGCATTGTGGTGGTTGTGAGGTTTTGTGATGTGGTGAGTGGTTGGATGTGCAATTGAATGTGTTGCGTGAGTTGTGGTTGACGTCCGGTTGATGTGTGCAACTGAATGTGTCGTGTGAGATGTGTATCAATCGCAGGCGCAAGGATCCGTATTGGGTTGTTCGGAGTATATGACCTTTACTGTGTTGTGTGATCCAGGCTTGACGGATTGCTGTGTTTTCAGATGACTAGGAAGAAGTCGTGAATGCGATTGGTTATCAAAGAATCGTCCGAAGCAGCAGTACTTTGAGTCCAAACATTTCTTTCAATAGCGCAAAGGAGTTAGATTTATTGATTTCGTGATGCCGCACCCTCGTGGCGATGACATCATGCTTATCCATTGTCATTGAAATTCACAGCCTCGATTCGGAAGGCTCGGATTCCGGGATGCGATTGTACGAGAACACGATGGAAGTACCAGAGATGCATTTGCTTTGTAAGATGCCATTGACTTTCCTGAGAAATTGTGGGACAGAAGGAGGAAAGAAGAGGAGGGAACTGATGCTTAGACGTGGGAAGCTCTGGTTGCTTGGCTTCGGCGTCCAGCCAGCCCATGAGGTTCATCCTTTTCGCGTCTTTTTCACTTCACAGACACCACCACATCTAAAACAATCGATTAGAGCAATAAAACTATGATACCTCTTCGACATGGTGCAAAGATGAAGAGCAAAAAGCACTGCCTCCTAACGGAGTCGAACCGGTGACCTCGGCATTACTAGTGCCGCGCTCTACCAACTGAGCTAAAGAGGCTTGTGTGGCAGAAAGTGCTTTAAAGACAATATTATCCAACGCATCCGAGACGACGGAACACCGGAGCTCAGCGTCGAGGTCTGTCGCTTCGGGACGAAATGCGAATTCATTCTAATACACTCTTAGTCGTTCGTCGGCAATACTCATCAAGAGATTTGGATATCTGAGAGCGATATTCATCTATTCAAAGGCCCAGGCTGGCTTAGTTGACCCAAACCCAGAGCGGAGGTATTTCCGCGGTCTCGATATCCATTAACACTGCCACACGGCGACCGCAGCAGAGCCAAGAACAAATGCGATGGAGTCAAATGATCATTTGGTCAAGAAAATGGGATGATCAATTCGAGAAGGTAGAACAATTGAATCCTTCGGGAATAAACATCGACGTCACAAGTCTTGGTATAGGCCTATAAACACGACTTCACCCCATGCGGAGAACCCCAAAGCCACCCTTTAACATCAGTCACAAACAAATCGCAGACCCAGCATGTCTCAACACCCTCCAACATATCAAAATGCCGCCGATGCAAACGCAGCCTCAAAATGGGGCATCACCCCCAACAGCGACTCATCCACATCAAAACGACCAATCGACCCGCGAACAGGCAAACCAGTTGACTGGGAAAACTTCTACGATGAAAAGACAAAGGAAGAACTGAGAGCTAAAGGAGTTAATCCAGCGCTTAAAGCAGAGATGGAATGGAATAAGAGTCAGAGGGAGGGTAAAGGGTTTTGGGGCAAGGTTGCACACACGACAATGGGTGGTGGGTGGATTCGATGAATGATCGAGTGGAAATTGGTCTTCGATTCTGGAAAGGAGATAAGGGTGTTGGGAGCTGGAAGGCTGAGATATCATGGGATAACCCGTTGGTCTGGGTAAAGGGGTCAAATATGGCATCTTGGTGGCCTGGCACAGATCCTTTAACGTCTCAGATTCTGACCAAAGAGTTCGGTTGCGGTGATATTCGTGGCTCTGACGTCTGTCTAGATACTTCCAGTCCTCTTCGGATCATATCAGGTTTACGATCTCATATTCCCAGCTACAGACTATGCTACTCAAATTATATCTCGCCATTCACACCAAATCTCACCACAAATTTGTGGGCAGACATGCGGTATTGCGTTCAGCCGTTAAAGGATACATGGTGTTTGAATCTCTATACATAACGCCCGGTGTATATGGTAGTTGGCACTTGCTCGCGCATGTCGACGGAGCTTTCGCCGACGTCGAGGACTCAGACAAGATGTGGCTGGCTGAAACCACTGGTCAAGATGAGTCCTGCAAGAGAGCTTGTCAAGTGGCCACAACTACGTCGCCGGCTGAGCCCAACTTGCACAAAGCCTTTGGCAATCCAGATATCGATATGGACCTCCAATGTCGAACAGGATCCAGATTAAAGACAACAAGTCCGAGGAGAACGCTGGTACAAGGAGACATGGTTGTACGTCGAGTATTTATGGTCTCAACAAACTGACAGGATTGATATGGTCAGGATAAAGATGCATTGTGTAATGAAATATTCTATGGTTGCAATGCGACTCTGGAGAAATCTATCTTCGCTACCTCAATCGCAGCTCATCTCCAGGGTGCCGAATAAACAGAAACGCATCGAATTCTTGAAAGCAAGAAAGATGTTAGAAAAGACGTGCTTGCTGAAAAAAGAGCCGAATACTGAAGAAAAAAAGAACAGCAAGTAGCAGGAAAGAAAGCTGTCGGATGGAACCAAAGCTCATGGCTGAAAAAGGGCTGGTTGCAGGGAGAAGAAATGGCTGTTGAGAGAAGAACTGGTTGTTGAGAGAAGAGCGAATTCTTGAAGCAAGATCCATCGCTATAAAGAGCCAGTCGCTGAGAAGAAAAGTTTGTTGGTGAAAGTAAGGCCGATCGCTGGAATATACCGGATCGTTGGAAGAAGGTATCGTTGGGAAGGTAGCTGGTCGTTGGACAGAGGGCTGGGTACTGACGGCTCAGAATGAACTGTGGACAGTATTTGGTATGAGAGCGACTGAGAGTTCGAGTACTTGATCGTTCGACCACTCGCTGACCCCAGATGCCGTAGTTGCCCGCGGGATAGCGGCATTCACGGCAGCTTACCGCAGGGCAACCACGGCATCTCCCATGATCGCGGCGACGATGACAAGTCTCACATTGGCGACGACCTGGCACAGCGTACCAGTCGTGCCTATAGCAACGGACCTCCTGCGCGGGAGGAGGTCCGTTGCCATTCTCCAAGTCTATGGCTTGCTGGAGGTTACGCTGGGTCCACTGCTGGCAGTTACAAGTCTTCCATTTGGAACCACACACGTAGCAAAATTCATACCCACATCTGCATCTGTCGGAAGTTAGTGATGATCAGGTAAAATAGTAGGGGCAGACGTACGTGATGTGGTTACAACCTAGGTTCAGTTCGACGACGGCTTTGCATCCGGTGCAGATCTGCCAACCCTGTGCTCGGGCAACGGCTTCGAGGCCAGCATCACCCATGAGGCAGTCACCATCATGGGCCTCCTCTTTACATGCGGTACATGTGATCTTCTTGCACTCGCGACAGGGTAGTTTGGTAGCGCTTGTGGAGGAGCCGAGGAAGGTACCGCACCCAGTGGCGCAGTAGACCCTCTCCTGGCATGGTACAGAGAATTGAGCTGCCGCGGCGATGTACTTGATCTTCAAATGCGGCGCGAGGTACTTCTTGATGTCGTCGAATGCAAACTCCTGTCGGCAGCAGCTCACCGGGAAAGTTGCTTCCTGTTCGAGTGACTGTCTGGTGTGCTCTCGCAAGCAGCGAGTACAGTAGCGATGGCCGCAAGGGGCGGTGTAGATCTCATTGCTATCTTCAAGACAGATCTCACAAATCTGTTGAGTGTCAGCAAGGTACGTAGGGAGCAGTAGCGCTGTCTGGGATGATGCGGAGCGGCTCTATGGTCACGTACCTGGATGGGAGGAGCGCCATAACCGTCAGGGGTAGTGGCTGTTGGAGGTCCGGAGTTCATGACGAGGATGATTTGCGCTTTTCGATAGGAGGTTGCTGTAGGATGTAAAGTGGATAGAGATCTTGGCCTATAGAAGGTCAAGAGTGGTAACGTTCTGAGAAGAAGAAGCGGGAGGAGAGGAGAGGTTGCGGTTCGGAAGGTCATATATATGAGGAGGATTGAGGAAGTGACTGAAGATCCGACACAGTCATTGATCAGTGAGGGGAATTGAGTGAACAAGCCGTCTCAAAGTCCGATATTCCGTTCATTGTCGTCAATTTCCAACAATAGGTTGCAAATAATCCATACGACTTCCATACCACAATCACTTTGATGATATTATTCACTATTGGTCATCCCCTCCCTTCATACGATCGGTCATCTCAGAGGCCCGAAAGTCTATATATACCACTGGGGGTGAAACACATACTGAATCCTTCACTCGGATGTTGATGAGTGATACCAGCAAGGGTCATGATATAAGTACGTGATGTGGCTACAGTGATAGCTGGATGCTACCACAATCTTCATGCTCGCCGCTGAGCAACCACAGTGTTCATTGTAGCGGCGAGTACGGCGACAAACCCTCAACGCGGCAGACATTGCACTTCTTCTGTAATTGTGTGATTTGGATATCTGCACAAGCAGCGAGTCCAGTATCCATGAGTTCGTGGGGCAGTTCTCTGCTCGCTGCACATCTCATGGTAGATCTCGTGAATCTATACCAGAGTCTCAGCATGGATAATAAATTGGGAAGGTAACGCCGGGCAAGACGATATAAGCCAATCTTGGGGTAAGAGACCACTGGGCAGTAGTGGCGATATGATCCAGTCTCATATGTGATAAAACGTACTTTTTCATGTCGAAGGCGAACTCTTCTCCGCAGCTGACTGAGAACGTCGCTTCTTGTTGAGCTGCGTATCTCACAGGCGGCATCACCCACCACGCAGTCGCTAGTGTATATCAACTCCTTGGATGTAAGTGCACGTTCCCTGTTAGGGATAGACATATGTAATATGATTGCAGCCCAGATCCAGTTCGACGACGGATTGGCATGCTCCACAGACCTGCCATCCCTGAGCTCTGGCAGGAGCTGTGGAGGAGGATCTCCCGTCACACAGCCGCCGGTATACTTCAGCTTCTTGCAAGTGGTGCATGTCTCTTGCTTGCACTTGGAGCAGATCAATGTTCCGGCGCTGTCTGAAGGCCCTAGGAAAGTTCCGCATCCGCTCGCACAGAACACACTCTCTTTGCTTGAAACTGGCAGGGAACAAGGCCTCCTGACGAAAAGCACGTTTGGAATCTGGTGCAAGTATGGGCGAGAATATATGTGCTCACACGGGGCAGTATAAGAACTAGTCTGATGCTGAAAGAGGACGTGGTAGAGCGTCTACGACTGCCAGCACGATATATAGATCAGCAGGTAGCGCTATGAGGGACGATACCAAGTAGCTTGCGGGATCAAGTACCTGAATGTCAGGGGTACTGCGTACATGAAGAAGATTTTCACTTTGCTCCGCACTCGTAACAAAACTCGAAGCCACATCTGCAACTATTCATGATTAGCATTTGGGCAAGCAAAAAGAGAGAAATGGCGAGCAAACGTGATATGGTTGCAACCATAGCTTAGCTTCACCATCGCCTCACAACCACCACGCTTCTGCCACTTCTGTGACTGGGCAAGATCCGCCGTGACAGTGGTGTCTTCGATCTTGTAAGGTAAGCTCTATCGTTGCTCCAGATCCAACACACTTTTACCGATCTCTATGACTCGATAAGATCCACCAGAGCGGTGGTGTCCTCGATCTCGCAGAGATCATCGTGCTTGTCTCCTCTACAAGTAGCGCAAGTGTACTTGCCGCAATAGAGATGGTGTCCTCGGTATGGGAGAAAAAGGGCCATCGTGATCGCGAGTAAACTTCTCTACCGTTCCACGTCCTCGCGGGCCCCATTATATAATGCATCATCGGTAGGTGGCTCATCGGTCTAGACCTTGAGCATGGCATGTTTCTGGCGGCCTGGCTGTACACCTGAGACCTTCTAGCTAGACTGATAGAATTGACCAGAAGGAAGCTGCCGACTGTGCTCGATGGGTCCATTATATATCAGGCTATGGAGGGAGATGCAACGATCCTCGTAATAAACAATCTTCGCGTAGATACGGATCAAGTTTTGTGTAGCCATGGCTTGATAGGTGAGAAAAGTACCAGGATCTTAGGCCTCGAGAGGAGGGTAGAACTCTACACCAGAAACTCGTCTTCGAGCCTCATCGTCTCGTGTTTTGTTGTTGTGGGCAGCCAAGGCCAATCTTTTAGTCTACATATTGGCTCCCATGGGGTTGATCTCATATACGGTGCGATTGCGCTCGTCTTGACTCGCTTGGGACGCCGAATTGTGTAGAAGCTTCTGATTAGCATATTCTCGTCGCAAGACGAGTTCTCGAAGGTTGCGTGTATCGTACTCCAGATGCCATCCAGCGTCGAGAGACTCGAAGGCCATGGCTGCGGGATAGTAGAAGTGGAAGTTCTGAATGAGGACCTCAAAGTCTTGATCAAGTTGAGAATCGTATAGTCTGTGGACTCCAACTTCGAGCTCTTCGACTTCGTTGATTTCGGGCTCCTCGACTGCAGGTACCTCGGCCTCGGACTCCTTGACTTCAGGTGGCACAACTCCTGCGTTCAGAAGAACACGCGGATAGGAGCGAGTCGCTAGCTCTGCTCAATGGCTCCATCAGATATGTGCTCAACGGGATTGCGCGTTATAGGCATTGGTGTTGTGAGATGCGTGGTCGTAGACATCAACACTGTGCATGATGGTCGAGGAGTTGTCAGCTCCGAAGGTGTCGCTGAGGTGGTTGTTCTGCATGTGGCCGTGGGGTTCAGCGCTAGGCATGGCCATGAAGAAGTTAGAGGCATCGAAAGGGTCGGCATCAGGGCCGTTGTTCTGCAGGATAGTGGTCGAATCTCCGCTACTGCGGGATTCAGGCGCTGGTTGCTTTCTCCTGCCATCATGTTGAGGGGTTCTTCGGTAGTGGCGGGTCTAAGTCAGGAGATCAGCGTGCAAGATCTGACTAAGGGTCAGGGTGATGATTTACTGCAGGGTAGGTATAATGCCGACGCCACCGAGATTGGACTCGAGGTCGTCGCAAGCAGGACATGGGAAAGAGGCGATCTCGTGAGAGACAGGAAGATTGGCTGGGTTACTGACCATATCAATGTCCCCACGATGGCCTACACTGTACCGACGACGGGAAGGTCGTGGAGAATATCTTCATCCAAGAAGGCATCTGATCATTTGATACGACGACATATAAGTGTATGCTAGAAGGCTCCAGAAGACCTTGAGACAGCGCCGGAAGGGAGGCTATCGAGTCAAGTTGTGGTAGCCAAAAAGCACATTGCAGCAGCTGATCGTACAGTCCAGGTGCAGCTGCCAGAAGATAGGACCAACATCAACTGGGTGAGAAGACACATTAGTGGAAATGGATTTGTTTGCAGGCTGAATGGAACAAAATTGAAGCTGGACTTTCTTTTTCGTGACTGGATTGGAAAAACAGGAAGAAAAAGAAAACAGCGCAGTTCTTTTCAGGAAGAAGAGATTAAACACCAAAGAAAAGAAAGGAAGTAAACAATGGGAGCCTCATCAGGCAGAGGGCAGGAACCACCAGAATTTGGCATGTGACAGAGCAAGTGATACCGAAGCCAACTTTCGAACTCAAGGCGCAGCTCAGTATTGGAAAAGACGGGCATCGTGTTGTTGTTGGCTCGGAACCACAACTATCAAAAGAAAGTCCTTTTTCGTAAGAAGGAAATGTCGCCGTACTGTGTCGATAATAGGAAGAAGGTAACCAGAGACGCGACGAAGTGGCTATTGCTAGCTACAAAGGCCCTCGTGATGGGTAAGCAAAGGGAACATCATTACAATGAAACTGCCAATCTCTCCTGGCTGGATAGCAGGATTGATAATATAGCATTAGTAGAAATGTATGACAATGACAAGCAGTATGATTCTGTAAAGAGAGGTACTGATAGCGAGAATGATACGTTGCACTAAAGAAACTACTGGAAAAAGCACTTGTTGCTCGCTGAAAATGGTGCCTGTGAAAAGCGCTTGTCGCTCAATGTAAGATGATGTTCAAAGAAAAGCGCAAGTTGTAGGGACTACAGACCCAAGAGGCCGTAGTTTCCTGCACGGTCACGGCATTCCCGGCAGGTGACTGCGGGACACCTACGGCATCTTAGCTGGTCACGACGGCGGCCGCAGTCGTGACAGCGTGCGCGACCGCGGACAGCGACCCAGTCATGACGATAGCAACGAGCCCCCTGCGCGGGAGCGGGCTCGTTGCGGTTCTGAATTGCCAAAATCTGCTGCAGGTTTTGCTCTGTCCATTGTTGACAGTTGCATGTCTTCCAGATGGAACCACATAGATAACAAAACTCGAAACCACATCTACAACTACATGTAAATTAGCGTCTGGACAAACAAGATGAGAGGGCGAATCAACGAACGTGATGTGGTTGCAGCCGAAACTCATCTCGACAATGGCATTGCAGCCGCCACAATTCTGCCAGTTTTGTGTCTTTGCGAGATCGAGAACGGAGGTGAGATCTTCAGCCTCACAGGCGCCTTCGTGCTTGACTTCCTTGCAAGAGACGCATGTGGAGGCACCGCAAGTGGCACACTCCTTGACGGGTGCATCTGTGACCTAGCCAAGATAGGAGCCACAACCTGCTGCGCAGTAGACCCTGTGGGCAGTGGGAGTTGAGTACTCCTCCTGTGCAGCAGCGAATTGAAGGCGGATGTGAGGTGGCAACTTGGTTTTGACTTGGTCGTAAGAGATCTCTTGACTGCAGCAGGAGACGGGGAACGTAGACTCTTGTTTGATTGCCTGCTTGACGTGTTGACCCAAGCATGGGAGGCAATAAGAGTGGCCGCACTCAGCAGTGAAGATCTTCTTGCACACATCTCTGCAGATGCCACATTCAGAGGTCTGCGAAGGAGTGTCAGCAGTGTATAGTGGCGTCGAGATGTGAGAAAACATCAAGGAGCTATGGGGTGAGGTACCTGAGTCATTTTGCTGCGTGATGAGGGGTGGAAGTGGATCTGGTGATGGATCGTGGTTGTTGTTGTAAAAGGGGTAAATTCACAAAGATCTTGTTGGTAGGAGCTGAAGACGCAAGAGGTGGTCGATAAGTGGGAGAAATGCGAGATGGTTGATGACTGGGAGAAACGCGAGATGGTTGGTGACTGTGGAAGCATGAAAGGTGCTGTGGATGGTAAGAGAAGAACTCTCAGGAGTGAGACCGGCCGCCAGTGACTGAAACTTTTGAATATACCGACCATTGCAATCGGTCGACGACAATAGGAAGCGGAAATTTTAATCGACACGAAAGCCGCATTTCTAACATTCACTGTATAAGACTGGCGCGTTCCTTCTCGGCGATGATTCTGACAGTGGACAGGGGGTCGGCAGCTTGAGTTCGTTCAGGACGATGCTCGCAATACCGGAGTCAAATACGTCCTCTTTCGCGTCTCCGGCTGTTCGTTATCAAAGCAGTCAGTGACCTCGATCTTGTTACTCGCAGTAGTCATCTAGCGGCACATCCGAGTATGAGTTTGGAGCAGTACCTCAGGAACAGACAACTCTAGCTCCGTGCTCCGGTCTGTGCAAACCGTTTACCTTTCCAAAGGCAGACTGATTGATCTTTATCTGTAAATATTATCATTTCGGGCTGTTATTACTCTGTGCATAGCCCGGCGAAGAGTGCGACGATCTCCCAGTGATCTGCTGAATTCTTCCTCAATCTCCTTGTTATCCTCAGTGAAGGTACGCAAACGTATTATGCTACATGGAGGGTGACCATAAACGCAGCCATGGGCTAACCCCAGCAGCGAAAGGTAAATGACCAATCGTCCAGGAGGTAGGTGACCAATCGTCGAAGGAGTTAAATGGCCATCAATCGGTAGATTCTGTCCCTGCCTCCTATCAGGAGTCATTGTGACCTCTATCCAACACCCTCCGGGAGAGCTAGGCCCGAATGGGGATGATGAACCCTTCCTTAACCTTGTGGTTGATTTTCCACAGGCTGATCTGTTTAATGTGAGCCTCGATTCCACGGGTGTTGTCGAGGACGCGTTCACCCTTCGACCTTGTCTCCAATTTCTTCGGCGATCTCGGCGCGAATGGCCTGAACGCCGACGATGAGACCTTCCTTGACGAGGCCTGTCAGATTGTGGCGCTTACCCCCTGGGTTTGCTCGAAAGCAGCATCGAAAACCTTCGCGATGAGGTCGTCGATGCGGCGCTTGATCTCGCTGGAAGGCATGCCGCTGCTCTAGTCTGCGAGTATAACAATACCAGGATACATGTTGGTAGGTATGTATATAGTGCTGGCAGGTAAGAAATAGATTCTGCAAGGACTTGGATGTTCTCGATCAGACACTTCAACTTGGATACTTTTCTGTTTGGTTATTGGATTCGAATCACCTGTCCATCTCGGCGTGAGCAGAGATGTGAGGGAGCAGATTCTATTCCTCTCTGGGTGGAGAGCCATCTCTATGCGTCAAACACATATATCAGTGGTACATGCGCTCGTCGGTGAGTAAAGTGCTCAGTGATCCGTATGGCGACTTCTTGTTGGGTAGCTTTTGGCAGGAAGTTTGTCAAGGCTTCGATTATCGACTCTCCATATCCGGAGTAGTTGCTCTATGACGTACGAGATGGACTGAACACAAGCAGTATGTGTGCTTCTGGGGCTCGGAGGTCGTAACGCACTTTCGCTTGGCGGAGGGTGAGGAGGGCTTCTAGATCGAGGGAAAAGACTGTTTGGTTTCCTCCGAAGATTATATAGACGGGCGGGAAGAAGGAGTCTGCAGGAAGTTGAGAGTGCTTGCTGTACGTAGCGGATCGTCTTTTAGAATCTCTTACCAAAGGTAAGAAAATGGTTTGCCACATGTATATAACCAGAAATGGGGTGGCCAATGGTGAGCTTCTTGCCTGCTGGAACGACTTTTGCGCGGCGGACGGTCAGTTGATGCGGAATGGCAGGAAAGATGCGCTGCCGAGCCATTGGCTTCGAACTCATGATGAACGACTGATCAGAGAACTCAGTCAGCGGCCGTGGATGAAGCGAGCTTGCGGCAGTGGGGCCAGGGACCAGAGCCGTGAGTCTCCTGAGGGATAGCAATGAGGTACTCGAAAGCCCACGTTTTACTCAGTCATGCCTATTGCTGTGATGAATGACGACCCCAAACTAGGTATAGCGTACAATCTTGCTCAGCTTAAGGGCTAGGCGACGGAAATATTCGGCATTGTCCAGGAGAGGTGCGATCAACGATGTATAGTTGCTCCGAGTCCTTCAATCTCCTTGCAGGATCGGCGAGGTTTGAGAGGGCACTTTTTAGGAGTCCCTTCCATTCGAAAAGCGGTGTTGGTAAGGAAGGCGCGCATTACTGACATACGTGGATAGTATGGGTTTGTCCAGTAAGTAAGATTAAGCTCATCGGCATAGTACACACCGAATAGGCAGATGCCGACTGGGTATCTCTATTCTGACCATAAGAAACGTGGATGGATGTCATATCGTCACGTATGTGACTTATCTTTCAAGACCTGGCAGCGTTGGACTAAAGCTTTAGCGAATCGTAGAAGATGCCATCATTGAACTTTGGTAGGGAACAACTGTTGGGCTTGAGAGGTAGTCGGCCGATGAGCTGTTCATCTTCGATGGCCAAGTAGGGAATGTGGCATTGGAATGTGAAAACTGAGATCCTGATATCCAAGGCTCAAGGAGAGAAGAAGCAATGCTTATATGGTTGGTTGTCAAACAAAGTAGACAGATAGACAAAGTAGAAATCGACAAAGTAAACAGTTTATGATTGCTAGCATACAAAGGTGGTCAGCAGACTCAGATCATAGGAGAAGCCTCCAGACGTTATAGTCTAACAAGACTCTTTCTGAGTACATCCATGGTACGTGGGTCAATACAATGGAAGTGCTTAACAACGAGCCCAATGAGTAGGTCTAGGACATTTGAAAGCAGGTAAGCCAAACCTTTGTACATCGTCCCAATGCTTTTGGGTAAAACGTGTTGGTACCCAATCCATAGGCACAGGGAAGATCGTCGTTCGCGGAGTTACTAGGGGCACGGGTAACCGGGGGTAGGCGTGGAATCCATGCCCATTGCCAGGAAAATCTTGTATTCTCAAACCGTAGACTGATGTGGTACGGTCAGAGATGGTGGAAATAGCGCCGTCAGCAAGCAGGCTCTCATATGTCCACCCCAATTCTGCGCAGTGATAATCTCGATAGAATGGTTCGAATGAATCAGCGAAGTGGGCGAACCAGAGGGCATGCACGAGTTCGTGGACAAGGGTTGTGGCGAGATGGAAACGAAGGCGAAGCAGACACGAAGCTTCATCGATCTTGTCAGAGGTGGAGTACTCCATGGGTCTGGTTTTCGAGCAGAGCAGCGAAAGTATGTCTTCATTGATGGAAATCGTAGATCCTTTACCACTGCGTTGTGAGCCAGTCATCGATCATCAGAGTTTTGACACTGGACGAAGAACGAGTGCAGTGGAGGGATGGAAACAACGCTAAGATACTTACGAGGGAGTTAGTCCAGCACTCGATCGATCAACGTCAGTAATCCCAGAAAGGCAATGGTCTTCGTCATGTCTCTTCTCATACGCTTCAAATCTGATGACGTCTTTCAACCTCCAGATCGTCTCCCACAGATCCCATAGCTCTTTCTGAGTGGGGTTTTGCTTGGCCTCGAATGAGTATAGCTTCTGACCGGCCTCGGTTGTGTTAAGGTCACGGTGCGTGCTTCTGTCCAACATGCCGCACAAGAACC
Source organism: Aureobasidium sp. EXF-12298 (assembly GCA_024195555.1). Taxonomy (NCBI): domain Eukaryota; kingdom Fungi; phylum Ascomycota; class Dothideomycetes; order Dothideales; family Saccotheciaceae; genus Aureobasidium; species Aureobasidium sp. EXF-12298. The sequence continues at coordinate 43,507 of SWBJ01000182.1, read as the reverse complement.
CGGACATGACTTTTTCCTCCAGTAAGAGGGTGGCAAGCTGCCAGACTGGTTTCAGCGCATCCCAACGTGGCATGGAACTACTGCTCAGTTCTTGGACGTCCCGCATATCGCGGTCGAAGATGGGATGGATGTAATATTCCTCTCCCACCGGCATTACGACTTTCCCATCATCAGGTTTGTTCCCAGTCATTTTGTATTGGCGATAGGCAACTGCGGGCGTCGTATGCTTGCCATATCCAAATCCTGGATCTGGAGTGGGTGTGGAGGAAAGGTTTATGTAGCCTTCCTGCAACAAAAAGGGAAGGCCAAAAGTATCAATCAAGAGATCCGTGCGTTCGATATAATGGTAAGGTTTTAGTTTGCGAAGACTAGGACGCTTGGGTGATGGTGGTGAAGGCGGTAGTGGTGGTAATGGGGGTGATGGTGGTGGTGGCGGTGTCGATGGTGGTTGTTGACCGTTTCCTGAAGACATTGTGCTTTGAGGGTTTAATTCATGCGAATAAGGTATAAGTGAACCCAGAAACGATCGATATATAGCGATGCTAATCTTGTTTGTAGGCATCATTCTTCATTACTGATACCTCAAAGTTCTACTGCCGAGAGTAACGAACAAAGCAGTGTTTCCGGATGCGGAACACATTCCATGATCAGCTTGAGTCAAGCGTTGTCGAGATGGGCAGCGACATCAAGCATGCATCTGTATTTGTGCGATGTGTTGCTAAGGTCAGGCAGTCCAGAAGACCATCATGCGCCATACCATCTGTGGCAATTCATCTCATCTCCAGATATGATTCGCTTTTTCTCGGCGTCATCGATGTTGTCCTTTGTTACCGCGTTGGTTGCAGTCATCCTCTTACGAGACGTAGACTTCAGATTCAGGAACGAAAGATCCACGCAATTTTGACTAACGTGATATGAAGGCACAGAAGTAGGTATGTGACAGTGATGCCGTGTACAGAAGCAACCTTGGAGGCTGAGGCTTCTTGGCATGAAGTAAAGCGTTGCCATTGCCCGTGCTGTTGCGATCGTCCAAGCTGTTGCCATCGATCACTCGGCTGAGATGCCACTTCCGACTCACTTTCTTCCGATACCGGATTAATATTAATTTCACTCGATGTTCTTGGGGCCCATGTCAAAGACAACATTGCCATACTAGATGGTCGTAGCCTCGTAGGATCACCAAAGGATATCGCGCATTGGAAAGTATCCTTTGGCGCTTGTAGCGTAATTGGCAGTCAGAAATGCATTGGAAAAATACTAACTCGTATGACTATCAAGATATTTTCATGTCCCTTCAGTGCAACTTTCGAGCTATGAGCCATGGTATGCCTACGTGGTGAACGTTAAAAAATACGGTCTAAATGCTTTCTTCCGGAATGTTCGACAATAACAACGGATAACCGGAAAAAGACGCATGAGAGCAGTCTTTCCGAGTGTAGACGCAAAAGGCTCAAATCTGACAGATATTGATTGATGCTGCCAATGCTGCCAATGCGAAGAATCATTGAACACTCGTCGAACCATATGAACGCCGGACAATCTGCTGCGTATTACATAGGAAACCCATGACTCCTCACTACAACTTCGTACCAATCCTCAGGATATGCTGCCAATCTAAGAATTTCTCTTCTTGTTGGAGTTGGACAAATAGAATCTCATCCAGAAGTCAAAGAAGTATTTCCACAAAGAAACGTCTATGGGATTCCAAAGAGGAAGAATAGAAGATCAATGAGCAATCCGAACATCTGCGACCTGTCGGAAGCTATCACGGGCTAGCAACTGAAAGCAACACAGTTGTACTGCACACCTTCCCCGCCTTCATATGCTGTTTGATTTGTGATAACCACATCACCAAAGTCAAACAGAGCCTCGTCAAAATCTTCAGCTGTGGCCTCTTCAACTGCTACAGTATCTTGTGTTATCCCATTGTTACTACCTAAAGCAGCTGCTCTTGGAGCATAGACATCTATGTCAACCCGTCTCTTTCTCCACCACCCTTTTTTGGCAACTGCGTGTAGCTGATAGGCAAAGACGATATCCTGGCTAGTCGAAGACTGTTCGCTGAGCGTCTTGCCTTTTGAGACGCCAAGGTCGGCACCAGCTGAGATCTGCTCAGTGATGGGTATAGTTGTACCAGCGTTTAGTCCTTTGCTCTTCGCCATTTCGGATGTCAAGTGGAAGCCTTTCGCAATCTTCAACTCGGTAACGATGTATACTAGAGCGGAACCCAAGATCGAGTTCTTCATGGCTTGTTGAACTTTTGTGTTGGCATTGACTATCTCTGCTGCTTCATCATCGGTAATGTCGCGTTTGTAGGAGATGGTGTCCAGAGTGTCCATGGTGTACTGGTCAAGGATGCTCTTGTCCTTTTGTAAGCCAATGTTCGCGCTTGCTGTTTCGAAAAACTGGGCGAACATGTGTGCGTGAGTGGAAGCTGTGACTCCGGGTGTGACTGAACGATCATATCCAACGTGGGTGTCTGTCTCGATGTCGATAGGAATTTGTACTATCCACTTGCTCGGTCGGAAGGGGTCGACAATGATGGTGCCAAGTTGAATGTTAGCACCAAGGTGCGTTGTGAAGTTCGGAGCAAAGAGGTAGGTCTTCAGTATAGCCATCTTGTATTCCCCCAGAACCAAGGGTGCGGCTGTATAAATACATTTCTAAATGCGGGACAATCAACTTATACCGGACAAGAACAGGCTGGCAGCCTCGGACGACCATACACAGAGAACGGACAAACTAGTGCAAGGTGATGCTGTGGCTTACCGCGTCTGCACATCGGAAGTATGCGTTGTCAAGTTAGAAGTAAGCACTACCCGCCCGTGATTGCACCTGCTCGATTGGTACGTTGAAGCTTTATGCAACCATAGTTTTATGAAGTCTAATGAACAAGCATAACTTGGAATCGCTGACAATATCTCGAGACAGTAATCAGCCACCGTATTTCAGTAGAGCCAACCTCTCGTCTGTTACCTTACGTATGAGGTCCATAGGCCTGAGGTACGAACACCGCTGGGCCGTGTTATCGACAGATAATCTCCTGAGAATTTGCCGCATCCCATCTAGTCTCGAGAGCCTGTTAACAAGCTGCAAATCATATCCCAAAGATGATGTATCCAACAGACGTCGAGCATCGGCCAGGATTATTGCTGCAAAGCCTGCAGCAATCGGTGTAGCATATGAGGTTCCTGTCACGCTCTCGTTCCGGCTTACTGAGGGCAAATTCTGGCCCAGAGTCATGAACGACCAGTGTTGATCACGGTTGACTGGAGGATTTGATCTCCACCAGTGACCTTGATGATCTGTAGCTCTTATCGCAAATACGCGGTCATCCCTGGCCGGATACATCTCTGGCTCGTTGGCACCTTCATTAGCCGATGCCGCGAAGAACAGTATTCGCTCGTTTTTGCGAAAGTGCGCCGCTGTGATCGCCGCTCGAATATTAAGCTGTTCTTCTGTGAATCCGAATGACATGCTGATTATGTCGACATCGTGATCGTTGACCGCCCATTCAATTGCCTGGTTTCATCAGCTGCTGACCTTTTTGTGGTTCAAACTGTGTAGTCACCTTTGCAATCTCGCCTGATCTGGAAGCTACTCTGCCAGAACTCTCGAAGACCCGCGCCATATAGAATTCTGCGAAGGGCGCCATACGCAGAGCCATGGAGAGCACATCAGTCCCATGTCCGTCAAGATCTTGACCAGCTTCAGGATTGGCAGCACTCGCTGGGCTATCTGACCCCACGAAATCGCGCCATTTAATGCGTCGTTTTCTGGCAGCAGTGAAGAACTCATTGCTCGCGTCGTAACCCGTATCTAAGATGGCGATGCGGACTGGTTTTGAGTTGCAAGGATTAGATCGCAGTGTATGTAGCAAAAGAGTCCGGACAAGCTGAGAGTTTGTGATCTCCTCCAACCACTTCTGCGCGGAGTTGTCAACTTCGAGAGCTCGTCCAAGGATGACCGATTTTCGTGGCTGCGAATCCTTGGTCATGAGATTGCTTTCCTCCTTGAAGACCATAGTCTCATAGAGACGAGCACGGCGAAAAAGGTGGGGGTTGCCATGAATGATAGCTCCAGTATCATCTATCAAGTTCATGATTCGGCAGATTCGTTGCAATGGAGACACAACATCTGTCCAGAGAAGGTTTCGCCTAGCGTGGAGCCCTGACAACGGGTCTGGTGTGTGGCCAGACACTCTGTCGAGTTTCTCCCAATCAAAACATACAGCGACTGCATCTTTGAAATATGCCTTGTAAATCGCGTCTAAGTCCAGATGAGGCCAGGAGTCATCCTTCTTTATGGTCTTTGAGCTATAGGTGTAGCTATTGTTGATGAACCTTTCCAAAGTGTCGTTGTCAGACGTGGGGTGGCGAGCTTCACGGCGGCAAAGCTCGACTAAGATCACTCCTAACGCCAATATACGTGGAAACCCGTGGAAAACAGGGCAGTCGACTGATTCTGATATTGAAGATCCCGAACGATCACTGTCAGAAAATGCAAAATATGGTAGAGCCGAGTTAAACGCAAGCGTTTCGGGCATGTCGTCCTCTCGCTTTTCTATCATGAAATGAATGTTGTCCGGGGTCCAGAGAGCGTTGAGCCAGTCAGTGTTATAGTACTGCCACACTGATTTCGCAAGTATGTATGCAATGACTATCCTGTCACGACTCATGAGATGCTCCTCTCGAAGGACTTCCCTGAGAGATTTGCTGGGCACAGGCTCCACAGGGTATTCAGAGTCTCCTAATGGGACAGGCCTATGAGCTCTCAAGAGCTGGTTGCCATGAACCTTCAAACAAAGCTTCGCAGCTCCTATATCGTGTCGGACAAGGTGGCACAGGTCCTGTACAACCAGCAGTGTATTTGGACCTACGCCCTCGTGTATAAGAACGTCGTTAGCGCTCACAGAATTTATTTGCTGGGTTCTGTAGAAAAATGGTCAGAGTAAGACCGGTGTAGGATTGTTAGAAGCTCTCATACGTAGGAACTTGGAATCGCATAAGTTGGCATCGAAGAGGCTCAGGTTGATGTACATCAGCCCGAGTGATGAAAGCCGTATCGAAGACATACTCGTCAGCCTGGTTGTTGTCGATTTTCTCTATCAAACGCAATCGGCCTTGGACACACTGCAATGATCTCGATGTGCTAGGGTTACACAAACAGTGAGTGTGTCGCGCGATGGTCTCAAACAACATTTGACTAATCTTATCCGGGATTGGCTCTTCGATGAACAATCTCAAGTCGGAATACAAGTTCTCCAGGGAAGGCAGGTCGATTTTGCTAACTGCAGGAAGAAATGTCTCGAAGGAGGCAATATAATTTTCTGCAGAGGTACTCGTGGCCCATGCGTTGAGTGATGTGAGAAGCTCATTTTCCCACATGTGTCTCGCTGTTCTCCCGCTAAGTATTTTCGCAACAAAGTGAAGAGAATCAGGTGGCTTTGGCCACTGTGTACGATATCAGTCTTTCGCATTCATGACCGGCGGTCAATCTCACCGTGCAGATGGCCTCGAGCCTTCTCAGAAACTTGTGAATTCTGTTCTGTGAGATCTGTTGTCCCGTTGGATCTATACTCCGAAGGTAATAGGCAATTAACCCAAGGACCACACCAAGTCTGCCGAGAACGTGAGTCTTTGCCAGCTGTGTGCAGTTGCGACAACGAGTCCGCTAATCGAGAGGCAAGTTGGCCAGCTGCGATCGCTACTTCTGATGATACTTTTGCAAGAAATTTAGCTTCAGCCATCTCGTCGATTGTAGAATACAAGTTCATACGAGTGTCGCAGGGCGAGGGGATTCTGAGACCTATTGATGTCGATTCTTGACAATCGTACTCGTACACCCCCTCTTTTCATAAATTTATGCATCTCTTATCATGCTGGTCTGTTTCAGCCGCTCTGTAGCAGCTGACAGCCCTCTTTCTTGCCCTCAGGATCAATCAGACTGAGGATGTTATACAAGAGCACCACTCGCATTTATAGGCACGAGTGTTTCGATTTGTGCTGCATGCGTGTCTCAACCTGATGGATAGTCCAAGGGAGGGGGATGTCAACCTTGATGTCATTTGTCAAAGAACGACCAGAGTTCATGAGGGATTGCTCTCTCTGCTGCTGGACGCCGCACCTGAGATACCAAACCAAGAACCGATGAGCAAAATGTCGATATGGGCTTCTCAGCCTGTGATGAGAGAGTGGACAGAAAATAGACTGGCCGATTTCAATCTATGGGTCATTAGGATCAGTGTCCTGGCTAGACCCGGAGTACCTTCATCGATATACCCATTCATGTCAATCATGGCGTCTCTGCTGACGATATTGGCTTCGTCGCTAGACGTTTGTCGCAACTACGGTAACTAGAAGATGGCCGTCGGCATGTGCGCTATCTCTGACTTTCACAGTTACCCGCGATACACATATTTGTGACGATAGTAACGACGGCGATAGCGAGTCTGATCACAATCAAAACTTTGATGTCGATGCCGGCTACCTCTCGCCGTGGTCTGACGAAAGTTGTGACCTCAATGATGACGATAGGGCAGTCGAATCCCCTAGAGGACAACGAATGAACCGTCCTGCCGGCGCTGATGTTCAAGAGCCTACCACCGAATCCAGTACCAACAAGTCATTCAACAGCACTCTGTCGGAATCCATGAGAGGAGTAGAGTCAATTCTGGCCCAGCTAATCCGCCTTGGTTTCGAGATTGGGGAATTCGCAGACACAAGGGTATCTTTGAAGATAGATACGACACTCGAAGCCAAAGAGCAGATATCTCCACGACAGGAAGCTTCTACCATGCTCCGCGAGTCTGCAAGTGATACTAAGGCCCCCGTGGGGATACATACAGCTTTAGTAGCTTTACCTTTGCAGGTTGATCGAGGTGTTCTGAGTAAAGTACAACTTCGATTGATGGATTCTGTCATCAGGCGTCGGCAAGACTCTGACTATGCTTGGAACCACACTGGCAATGTGGCACCGAGAGTTCTGCCAGCCACCCAGGCACACGAAGCGGCGAGAAGCACAAGTTTGTCCACCCAGGTTGGCAGCAGTAACATTGCGTCGAGTTCACGGTCTCAGCTCCCGACGCACTCGGCGCAAAACAGCACAAAAGCGCAAGCCGATCCCGAGTCCACCCCCACCCGCTCCTCCAGCAGGAGCGAACACCTTAGCTATCTGGAACCGCTCAAGGTAGTGAAGTATGGTAAACCAGCAGTACAATGCCCTTTCTGCGCCCAAATCTTTTCTGAATCATTCGGGGATGATGCACGCCGCTGGAGGTTAGTTCCGTCTCTCATACATCGCTCGTCTTGCCTGACCGTGGTTGTAGAAAACATATTGATCAAGATATCTTGCTATACGTATGCCCGGTCGAAGACTGCAATGTTCCCGATATCTGCTACAATTCAGCGGAGGATTGGAAATCACATCTATACAACGACCACACAAACACTTATTGGCAGTGTCCGGCTTGCAGCGAAAAGCTAGCCACATCGCAGATGTTCATCTCCCACGTCGAGCAGAACCACGATCACATCATAGACCGCGACCTATTGAGTGACTTTGCTGGTACATGTGAGCGGTCTGAGCTCACTTCGATTGTCTGCCCAGCATGTGATGATGAAAGTGCTTGTTCTCTCGACCTTGTTGGCGAGCATATTCATGAAGTTTTCGTGATGTATCTTACCTGGTCAAGGACCACTACACAATCTGAGGAATAGAAGCACTCGAGAGGGACCGAAACTGAGATATTTAACCAATGGTCAAGGACCATCACACGACCTGATGATTTGAGGAACTCGAGAGAGACCGAAACCGTTGTACTTGGAAACCGGTCAAGAACTATCACGCGACCTGGTATACCGAGTAACTTGGAAGGGACTATGATCGTCTTCACTTGCGGTCATCACAGGATGGGTAGTTCCAAGATGACCGCACAAATCAGAAGCTACGACAAGTGCAAGATCTGTCAGAAGATTGACACCAAGCTCCGCCGTCGTGCTGCAGAAGAAGTAAAGATCGAACGATGGTACGAAGATGGCGGTAAGTTGAAAGCATCTATTGAAAGATCTCGTGAGATCATCAAGGACCTTGACCAGGAGATCTACCAGTTGCAGATCGAGCAGCAGCGAGAAATCCAGACAACCCGGAAGATACGCTGATGATTCGAATATATGGTCTAGTGCATGTTATGCAATTACGGCCAACACCGAGGTTGGAAAGACGTGGTTCAAAGCATCGTTCAGGTCCCTGAGGCCGCATGTACCACTTCGCCATTGGTGGTACGAAGCCTCTGCCACAGAACGAGCCGAGTCTGCAAAGTCTGTAAACCAGATACCACCTAAGTCAAACCGAGACGAGATCAAGTTTTGCTATCTACTCAGCTTTTAGCCTTTTTTACGGCCCGAGACTTTGCAATGATCCATGTAGTTGCTCCAGAGCACTGCTCGTCGAAACCTTTTTATGGGAGAACATATGAAGGAAGGCTTCATTGTGCGAGTGTCGCGTATATCGTTACGTATAGCCGGTAAAGCATGATCATAGTGTCGACGAATGATATCATGGGAGCTTGGGGCTTGGGGATTTCCTTTTTCTTCTCCTCTTTGATACTTGAGTTCTTCTTCTTTGATAATAGCTCTCTCACACACAAAAAGAGATAATTGCTCTGATCCATCTGCGCAAACCCTTTCCTTAGAGGTGCACACAAGGCCGGCTTCTAAGGTTGCATTACCGTCCTGGAGCATGATCCACAAGATTGACTGATACCGTCATTCCTATAGTAGTTCTTTTTCTGGACTGTGACAGGATCTCAGTCGACTAAGCACTCTAAGTCGCGATGCAAAGATCCGGCTTTCAGACGTAGTACCATGCACAACGTGATTCTAAGGCAGTTGCCTCTACTTAGATCTTGCCGACGAGCTATGCAACCGACTGCGCGAGAGAAAAGAGAATCCTCTTTCATCAATATCAATGCATCATAAGACACATCACATCGAAGTCATAGAGAGCTATAGATATATCGAGAAGAAAACAGATAATGACGAAAGATACAACATCAAACATAAAGGCAAAAAGAAAAAAAAAACTTTGGTCATTTTAGTTTATCCAGAAACAAAACTTACCAGCAGAACCACCGACCCAGAAAGGCGAACAAAGAGAAAACAAACTCACCTAGACGTATACAATCTAAGCAATATAAGGACTAACACCCTCATATCTCTTTGGTCTAATAGGTGCAACTCTACCATCACTCCTCTCTCCTCTCTCTCCAAATCCCTCTTCAGCAGCCTTACCAGAGAAGAAGTCAATACTATCAATAGAACCAGTAGGAGAAGCAGGAGTTCCATCAGGCGGCGAGACTACAGACTTTCTAGCATCAATACCAGCCTGCACATCAAGCACAGCAGCGTAACTAGCAGCTCTGGGGCTAATCCTGGGAACGCGGAAAGCATTGAGAACACCAGCATCAGTAGAGTAAACAGAAGAAACAGGACGACCCCCACTCATAAATACCTCAGAAGCTCTGGGTGAAGTTTCAAGGACCCCAGCAACTGGATTTCTCGCTCCACTTCTAGAGGGAGGAGCAGAAGGGCCGGAAGAAGAGTCATCAGCAGTCAACCACCAAGAATTGTGCGAAGGCCTTTGGATATTGTCGGGATTGTTGGCGCGAACGATGTGAGTAGGGATCACTAGATTATTGACTGCAGTGGGTCGGTGAGAAGAAGACATCATCTGCATCTCAATATCCACATCACCAGAAGCTTTAGTTTTGCGCAAAGGCAGGCATTGGCAGAAAATTTCGGTCCAGCTGGCTGGTGTGTACTCATCGTTGGAAGGCATTGTTGTAGAGTCTGTGCTTTGTCAGTTGAGTATAGGGGTGGGGAACTTACTGTGTTTTTGTGAGGGAGCCGGAGCCTGCCAGGTGTGGTTTGAGTACTGAGTTGAGGTCTTGGATATCCTAGATCGTTCTGCGTGGGGGGATGGAAGATGGAAGGGGAGTCTTGAGTGGTTATAAAGTAGATGGCGAGGATCTTCTGGCGGTATCGAGAAGTAACAGAGCATTGTTCTTACTTTCTTTGATGATCCATTGTTCGGCGAAGTAGACAATGCGAGCCAACAATGCGTTGTGTTCTCATAAAGAAAAACACAAAGAGCCTGAGATCAATCCTGTTGAGATAACAAAGAACAAGATCGTAGAGTTGAATCTTGGTGCTGGTATCGAAACCACAGTTGACAAAAGTTCAAGAACTGAATGCAGAGCAATGCGTTTTGTGAGGAACAATAGAGTGGCCATGGCAAAAAGAATCGTAGATCCTACAGTATAGTGAATCCGACCTACTTCGGTAGAATTCTGAAACCATCGCTTTTGTTACGCCTGATTATCTCCATTCTTGTTCTTCTACCGGCTGAGAAACATGATCAGGCCCCCTACTATAGGAGCGTGATATAGAGACAGGTGTTAGGTCAACTGGTGCGGAAGTTTGAGCTGTTGCAGTGGCTCGAGCTTGCGATGTTGGCTGATCATGTCGTGATGTGACCAGTGAAGCGACCATCAAACTGGATCGGCTACGTGATCGATGGCTGCATTGGACGTCAGTAATTGATGCATCCAATGACAAATCATTTGTTTTCTGGAGCACTTTTAGTAGTGATGAAGCACATGCGGATGAAGGTCTGCAGTTATCAAGACACGCGATACTAAGCTCGTAATGTGTGGCGCCTGTCGACATGTTCCAGTGTGACTATGGTGTCAGATCAGAGTCGTGAAAGGGCGTGGAAGGGATACACGGTTGCGTGGTGGTCCTGGGTAGTACAAGTTGAACATGTGACAAGTCTCAGACTTACCCCTTACTGCGGTCGAGTCATGTCAACGTCCCGGATCCGGAATGTAATCGAATGTCAGGGTCACCTGGGAAGCGAGCAAAAATAGATGGTCAGAGGAGTGAAAACAACAGTCGTTATCATATTCAGCATTCGCAGAGCTAAAGCTTAGGCGTCATCTGGTCTTTCTCGGCCACGTCGACATCAGTAGGCGGTGTGTCCTCCTTGAGTACTTCGCTCGTCCAAGTCGACGTTGAGCTAATGCTCAAATTACTCGCACGATTGTGCAAAGACGTTGGTGAGGTCTCGTGCTCGGATGCAGTGCCTACCGAGCTCGGCGTGCCCGGTCTGGAGTCAGAAGAAGAGGCCAGACGACTCGATCGTCTGGCGGTAGTCGGCTTGGGACGTTCTTTTCTGAGACTTTGAGTGCTACTCATCCTGCGTATCTTCTCATCGGGCCGACGGCCGAGCGTTTCAGCGGTGGAACCTCTCGAGCTTGAGCGTGAGTGGCTGCCTTCTCGCAAGATGGAGCTCGACCTGGTCTTCTTTTCTCTGATGTGAGATAGACTTTGCTTCTCGCGCAAGGCTTCGCGTTGGATCCTGTTCAGCTGATCGTGATTGGGTCTTGTCGGATGCCGCAGACGAGTCCATCCTCTCCAGCCAGTCCACCAGAGCCAGCCACCTTCTTGTTTTGCCAATTGCTTCTGTCTTGTCTTGATGATTGCCCGTAGCTGTGTGCGCCTCTCATTTTCCTTTTCCCAATAATTATGACGGTAAGTATCCCAATCTTCGCGGAAGTCTGGCGAGAATGGCTTTGGTAATAAGAGGAGCTTGATGACATCTCCACCAGGAGCAACATCTTCCTCGATCCAGCCATAACGGCCTCCAGTTTCCCATAGACCAACCTTGTCCTTGTTTTCCAGTGTTGATTTTTCAATATCTTTGGGCATAAATTCAAAGCGCATGCCCTTGACATGACCCCACCAACCGTAAGGATCTAAGAGGGAGAGGTATCCAAGAATTTCCCTCCACCAGGGGCCGCGAATAACGACGAGTTTGAGATTGAAGCCTCGTAGGCCTCTGTTTGTGATGTTGACCCATTTCCTCGGCCAACGGATGCCTCGATCCCACATTCCAGTGCCCCATAGCAAGCCAGCAGTGACAAGGCCTCCAACCCAGCCTAGGCGTTCGGCGATGTCGACGACCCAGTAGGGAGAGCCACCAGCACCCTTACCATCTTCGCGCGGTCGCAAGAAGAGTAGATATGTGAAGGTCGAGATCCAGAGAGCGAGAGCAGTCATCAAGACAAGGTAGAGGCGTAAGCGAGCATGGAGGCAGAGGTACTGGGCGCGGAGGGAGGATTCGAGGATGAGGAGATTGAGCTTGATCTGCTCGGGCGACGAGGGTAGATTGTTGAGGGGGTCAGATTGGCCTGAAGAGAGTGGACGAGGGGCGGTGATTGAGTCTCTCCGTGAGCGGGTATGAGATAGAGAGGAAGTGCTCTCGCGGCGGGCGGATTGTGCGACCTGGTCGAGAGAGACGTCGGGCGGCGGGGCGCCCTTGACGATTCTATCCAGGGTGGACGTCATGTTTGGACGCGTCTGTTCAGCTCATGATTGGGGTTGTAGCAGTGTGCGACGTGGTTCTGTGGATGATGATATGTGATGATCTGGAAATGACTGGCGTCAGCTCATGCAGGCGCGGGCGTGATTGAAGGAAACGGCGGGCGCGCGCGCGGCACGCGGACTGACCTAAACTCCGGTCCTTGTTGCCTGCATCGTCATCCGCCTGTCAATTCCGTACCTGCCTAAACGACCAGTACAATAAAGTCGTTGTCCGCCGCTCTTTCCTTTCCCCTCTCTCGTTCAGATTATCTCTTTCAAAATTAGCCGATTGCAACATTCGCGCGCCAGTCGCGCTACCCTCAGCCTTGGGAAACAGGCCTGGAATCAAGTCAGCGAATCATTCAACAACGCCCTCTGCATCAACCGCCACCCAACAGACCTTCCACACAGATCAAGAAGACCAAGAATGGCTTCCGATACAGAGTCTGGTGGCCAGCGACCAATGCTGGCCTCTCAACGTAAAGACACTCCCTCCGAGGGCACCAGGACCGCGGGGAAGCCTGGGTACTTCCCCCTAGGCTACAAGGACGGCTTCAGTCAATGGGTGTGTACACTCTTCTGCTCCAGTCGCCTGTCTCCCTACTAATTCTCTACAGTGGGCTGGCCTCTCTCCTGCCGTCACCGAACACCGCGTCCTCTCCTTCATCCCCTACTTACAAAAGCCTCCGACACACACTCAGACCGGTTCAGCCCCTGCCTCGACCAATGCCTCTACACAGGACGTCTCTAAGACCGAAGCCCGTCAGGCTGACCCCGTCACTACCTCGGCCCTCAATGACCCCTACGGCCCTCGTAAATGGAACTCGGACCTGGTGGAACTGTCAGGAAAGAGCCGCTTCTTGAATGAGTTTTCTGTTGAGAGAATCGGCGAACAGGTTGACAACAACCTCGTTATGATCCACGGTTATGGTGCTGGTCTCGGCTTCTTCTACCGCAACTTTGAGAGTCTATCTAGATTGCCCGGCTGGAAATTGTATGCTCTGGACATGCTCGGTATGGGCCGCTCGTCGCGTCCGCCATTCAAGATCCACGCCAAAGACCGTCAGGGAAAGATTGAAGAAGCCGAGAGCTGGTTCATTGATGCTCTAGAAGAATGGCGCATCAAGAAGGGCATCGACCGTTTCACTTTGCTTGGTCACAGTATGGGTGGCTACATGGCTGTCGCATACGCCCTCAAGTACCCTGGCCATCTCAACAAACTTATTCTGGCCTCGCCCGTCGGAATTCCTGAGGATCCATATGCTGTCAACGCCGATCTGCCCGAGCCTGAGGACTCGACTATGGTCAACGAATTTACTCAAGACCAGGAAAACTCTGCCAACGGCACGAATCCCGATATCCCAGCCTCAGCAAAGACTGGAGACAACAACAACTTCATGAACGCCAAAGCAAAAAGAGATGCTGCCAACAACAGCGGCAAGCCACCCAGGAAACCCCTGCCAAAGTGGCTGTCTACACTCTGGGACGCAAACATTTCACCATTCTCCTTTGTCCGTTGGTCTGGTCCCCTTGGTCCTCGTCTAGTATCAGGCTGGACGAGTCGTCGCTTCAGCCACCTCCCAGCCGAAGAATCGCAAGCTCTACACGACTACAGCTACTCTCTCTTCCGTCAACGCGGATCAGGCGAGTACGCACTGGCCTACATCCTCGCCCCTGGTGCCTTTGCTCGCAGCCCCTTGATCCGCCGCATCCAAGGTGTAGGTCGCCAATGGATCTCAGAACCTCATTCCGCACCTACCCCTGACAACACCTCATCCGCCCCCACCGGCCTCTCCAAAGTCCGCGAAACAGGTATCCCAGTAGTACTCATGTACGGCGAAAACGACTGGATGGACAAAGATGGCGGTCGTGCCGCAGCAGAGAAAATGCAAGCCGAAAAGCAAAAAGCACTTTCTACTGCCACTGCCGAGGAAAAGAAGACGGAGAATGGAGATGCCAAGGTTGTGATTATTCGTAAAGCTGGACATCACGTTTACCTTGATGGCGCGGATCATTTCAACGATGTCATGGATGAGGAGATGAGGGATGTGGAGACTAGAGAGAAGAGGTTGGGATTTATGAAGTGAAGAGAAGGACGATTGAGATGAGATGAGATGAGATGAGATGAGATGAGATGAGATGAGATGAGATGAGATACCTATTTGGCTTTTTGCACTGGTGGAGTTTTTAGATGGTTATACGGGATGTAAGGTTTTGAAATAATATGCATGCGAGATAGCTTACAAGAATTGCATAAATAGAAGAGTCATTCGGAAACATTGCATCTCATGCATGTGTGCACACTACCCGTTATAGCTCAAGGGAATCAGGTAGACTGGGCGGTATTGCATGAGGTTCATCAACATGTAGCGACCAGAGTTGGTCAAGGGAGCCTACAAAGACCTGAAGCTAGGTGTAATCGACATGCCTCCTGCAAGTACTCGCAACATGGATCTTGAAGACGCAGCCGTGGTTATGCTGACACTAGAAGACAGTTTTGCGGGATGAGTGGCTAGGAGACGAAGGATAGCGTAGACTTTGTTACAGAAGCAATATAGTAGAAGTGCAGCTAAAGCATTCATAGACGCCGGCTGACTGAGCAGAAAGTGTATGAAAAGGTCCATCAGACCTACAGGCCAAACAACATACGCGTGGCCTTGTCATCATCGCCTTTGGGCGCGCTGTCCTTCTTGACAGGGCTGCCATGTCTATTCTCACAATTAGCACAATTCCCACCTATCAAGGACACCACAACTTACGCAAAGAACAAAATCTTAATCGCCAACGCGAGACCAAAATGCAACGCCACCACCACAACCAACAAAATCTTACTCGTCTTGACATCAGTAGCACTCAACACCGGATACAAATTCCTAACCAAGAAAACGCCCGAAGCAGCTAACCCTACAGCCACAAACACCCAATTCAAAATGGATATCGGTGACCAAGAGATCAAGGCCACAGGAATCCAGATCAAGTTTGCATAGCCGTACAGACAAATGCATTCAAGCAAGTTAGCAGACTCAGCTCTAAACCACTTCAACGCACCCCACAGCGCCACAGGGATGAAAAACGTATACCCGTAGATCAAGCCCGCAGCTCCAGAAAGCAATGTAAAGTCATAGATGAAATGTTTCTTTCCCTCTTTAGCAAGATACTGAGAAATCGTGCCTGTGAGGAAGAGGATAACCACTACAGTGGTGGCGATCCAGAAAGGACCATACAAATCGGGGTTTCCATCCAGGACGTCTAGGAAATTGGAGAGGGGGAAGATGGCAGAGCGGCAGCGGCGCACGACTTCAGAGCTGTCGACGTCGAAGAATTGGGCGTAGAAGGATATGCTCCAGAGGTAGTGTTTGCTGTTTGTGACGGAGGGGTTGCCAGAGGCGTTGGAGGTGGGGAGGAAGGAGGTGTTGCCTGGGGGTAGTTTGCCGCGGGTGGAGGTTGAGGTTTCAAAGTCTGTTTGGCGAAACGTCAGAGCGTGCGCGAGAGTCTGGCAGTGATGGGTGATGTACTTGATGAGTGGAATTCGAGGTCCTCTTGTAGATCGGTATGCCCAAGATCTCCCTGTTGCGATGGTGTCAGTGGGTGAGTTTGGGAGGAGGGAGTGTGTGAAAGCGAACTTCTGCGTCGACGTCGACTACGACATCATATCCTCGGTTTGCCATTGCGATTGTTGTGTATGACGAGTGACTATCTTGAGAAGCATCCAAAAGACCCCTTGAAGCTCAAGCTCTCCGGACACGTTCGCGCGCCGCTCCACCAAAGTGCTTGCGCGTCGGCGAAAGATATGCCGATGATTCGCCGAAGCCGACTGTCGTCCTTTGCTTCGGACTTACTTGTCTTTGCTCACACAACTTATGATTGCTGAAACTATGTCGAGCTATCGTTAACGTTCGTCCTAGGCTCGAGCTTCTTGGACCATTCAGTACTGAACTCATCGTGCATAGACTACAATATGTAGGTCTTCTTTGCGAAGCTATCCCGTATTGTCCTCGCATCACAGCCATGATCATTTCGCGCCGGTTATCTCACCTCGAATGACTTGTTCTGGCCATATTCGATTTGTTCCATATTGGCCTATCACAGAACCTAACGATGCCTCGGATCCTGACCAGTTCGAAAGTCTCGTGTAACCATTCGGGAGACATCACAAGACTAACAGTCTTGGAACATCTGACATTTTGGCAATGCTACCGCCTTCGAACCTGTGTGCTCGGTTGAAGAATATCTAATTTGCATGTTTCTCTCCTCTGTTCCACGTCCTGCACGATCCAACGTTCTGTCAACAATATCTTCAGTTCGAGCAAGGCCCAGAGTCTGTATCTCTGGCATACGGGAGTAGGATCTGCTCATGAGTGCTCAACTCCACCACAACCGACCCCAAAGTCATTACGGATCTCGACAAAATCCTAATCCACGAACGACTTCTTTGGGAATCTATCTATCTTTATAACTCTCGACAAGATGAGCTCTCTTCGTATCACAAAATACATCTCAAGAGCCTGCATAGCTTCTCGCATCAGCTTGCTTTGTTACTCCACCGATGTATACTTGTGCAAGGGTGTCCGGACCCTTCTCAGCGACAGAATGCACGATGGAGAAGTATCGAGAGTGCAAGAGCTTTGCTTGAGATGCATTCATCTCCACACAACAACCCTGAGTTCGGACCCTTCCAGTGGTATAATCGAGGCTTGGGATCTTCCTCACACCTTCCATGCCGCCGTATTATCGATTGCTACAATGTCAGAATCTAGCGAACCCGACTCGGATTTGCCTGACAGTATCCGTTTGCTAAGGGCATGCGCTGGACGCTTTGAAATACTAGCAGATGAATAGCTGGCCGCACTGTCAGGAGTCTTCCCTGCAACTACATTCGAAAAAGGTGGCTCAATCTCTGCTTGTTCTTAACAGCTCGCTGTGTTCCTAATGTACAGAATCCCGACCAAGCTCAATAACAGACATACTTACTGTAACTTATTGGTCAATCTAAGTCTGCTTAGTCATGGCAAACGTAGGCAGTTCGATGGGTGTCAGCCCTCCAGACCACAGTCCAGCACACCCAGCCCAATCTAGATACAATCAGCACGATACTCGAAAAGGTCAGCGGAAAGCAAAGACAACTCACAGCTGCAGAATGCGACCACAAACCCTACAGAATTTGCGGCTACAAGGGTACTCGAACTATTAAACATGTATCCACAAGCCAGAAGGATCAACTCAATGTCGAGGAAGAAGAGAGTAAACCATAACACCCGTGAACTGCGCATTGCAGCAATGGTGAAGATGACAGTCAGGATGAACCAGGCCCAGCAGTACGTGCCGAGTGCATTGTTGAAGTCGGAGCTGAGCTGGCCGTTGGCGTCGGTATAAGCTAGTATGGTTGTGTTAATTTACGCAGCACTTTGTTTTCTAGGTAAAGAGTGATACTGACAAGCAAGGACGCCCGTTCCAGGAATGTAGATCATTGCATATGAGAAGTTGAAAGCTGCGTAGGAAGGAAAGACGGTAGCTCCGAACTAGGAAATTGCAAGAAGATATTCCTGCTGATGGACAGTCTCGAGCTAAAAGCTTACCGTGTTACCAGCAACAAATTCCATGATACCAGATATGAATTGACATACTCCTCCGAAGAACAGGAGAACACCGACGAGTATATTCGGAGTTTGTATGCCACGAGCGTGGACACCAAGAATCGAGATGAGGAATATACCCGTTGCAAAGGAGAGCAAACCTAGGGGAGCAGGATTGGCGAAGGAGCGATGGACCACAGGCAACGAAGGTTGGCTTCGACCATCGACATGGCCACCTGCAGTTCTCAGTCTCTCGAGATGTTGATTATCGCCATCCTGCTCGATCTTGGGAATCTGATCATAAGTCTCGGTTGCAGATGAGGCGGACATATCTGATAGATCTTGATGTAATGTAGTTGCTAGGATTCATATCTCACCTCATGGCATCGGTTTATATAAGAAGTACATTGGACGTTCCAGGTAGTGGTATACAGAGTTTGACTCTGTCTAGGTGTTCGTCGGCCCCGCTCGTGGGACCCCTCCTCGCAGTCGACTCCTGTGTCAAGGCTCGTAATCTCTCTCTATGGACAACAGGAACGACAGGAACGACAGGAAAAGCTGGAGGCTCGAGACAGAGTTGATAGATTGTCTCCGTCATGTCCGCCATGTCCGTTTGGTCCGCAAAGTGCGGAACAGGAAGGTGGGGTTTGGCGGAGCTTTGGAAGGCGGGGTTGCGAAGATTGTCATGCTACAACCTCATTCGAAAACATTGCATGTGAAACTGTTTTGCTACAACTAGGTTTTGCTCCTGTCAACACCTCACAGAGAAGCAAGAGATTACATTACCTGACCCTTCCGACGATTAGCAATGGCGACTGGACCTCATACCAACAGCCAGAATGGCACCAATGGTTCTTCTAATGGAACTGGAAGCAGCTCGCTCACAAACTACATTGCGTATCAAGCCAATGGTTCGGAGAGAAAATCCATCGGCCACTACGATATTGAGAAGCATACTATTCAGCCGCTCGCGTTCGCTTCTGGCACACTGCTTGAAAACCTTTATCAAGTCATTCAAGTTGGAGAGTCCGGTATCGTCCCCTCCGGTGAAAGTATCTCCACTTCTGGTGTCAAGATTCTACCTCCACTCAGTTCTCGAGACGTGCTCTGCGTAGGCAAAAACTACGCCGAACATGCCAAAGAGTTCAACAGTTCGGGTTTCGACAGTTCCGACAAGGTCGATCAGCCAACTCACCCCGTCATCTTCACCAAGCGGTTTACCTCCATCGTTGGCACTGGTCAAGACATCTACCCCCATCCTGAATTCACCGAGACCATCGATTATGAGGGTGAGATTGGTGTCATCATCGGCAAAGCAGGTCATCGGATCTCCGAAGAAAACGCAATGCAACATGTCTGGGGTTACACTATTGTCAACGACATGACCGCTCGCGAAAGGCAGCGCGACCACAAGCAGTTCTACATTGGCAAATCGCCTGATACTTTCTGTCCTATGGTGCGTACCCAAGAGGATCTGATTAGACCAATCTGAACAGAGTGCTGATCTCACGAATAGGGCCCAATTGCCGTGCCAGCAGACAAGCTCAACAAAGTCCTAAGAGTGCAAACCAAAGTGAATGGTGAACTGAGACAGGACGCCACAACGGACGATCTGATTTTCAGTATTCCTTTCCTCATCAAGACAATGTCGGAAGGTCAGACGCTGATGCCTGGAGACATTCTGGCCACCGGAACTGTAAGTTGCTCATTATGATGGCCATGGTCTGATAAGTTGCTGACTCGTATCGAAGCCTGCTGGAGTCGGCATCGGTAGGAGACCTCCAGTCTATCTAAGATCTGGTGACGAGGTCGAAGTTTCCGTGACCGGCCTTGGTTCCCTCACGAATAGTATTGGCAGTCCCAAGTCGTCCAACCCTACCAGCGCGGCTATTGAAGACTTCAACAAGCTTCCCTCATCCAACAATAAAACCGTCGATGCGATTGGTTTGACACAGATCAACAACAAGATGTTGTGCTACCGTCAGCAAGGACAGGCCTCTGGTCCGAACCTAGTGTTCGTCCACGGACTTGGTGGCACATCGGACTATTGGACACCTTTAGTACAAGCCGCTCATCTGGATCAGACCTACAATCTCCATTCCCTCGATCTCGAGGGACACGGACTGTCACCTACCTCTCCACTCAGTAAACTCAGCATCGAGTCGTTCGCAGCAGACGTCAAAGGCGTCTTCGATCATGCAAACATCTCTGGCGCTACACTACTCGCTCACTCCATGGGCTGCCTCGTAGCAGTCAGATTTGTGCTAGACAACCCAGATCTAGTGAACAAATTGATCCTTGTCGGCCCACCGCCCTCACCTCTGCCTGCAGCAGCCAGCTCAAACTCACATGCACGCGCTCACCTCGTCCGTACAAAGGGCATGTCTGCCGTCGTCGATGCCATCGTTACCGCAGGCACCTCCTCAAAGAGCAAGTCCCAGAACCCACTAGCAAGCACAGCTATCAGACTCTCTTTACTGGGTCAAGACCCAGAGGGATATGCAAAGGCATGCTCTGCTCTTGCCAACGCGACCACAAAGCTAGGCTTTGCTGCCATCAAGCCACAGACTCTGATTATCACTGGCTCGGAGGACAAAGTGTCGCCACCGCAATTGTGCAAGGAATATGCGGCACTGATGCCTCAAGGCAGCTCGGTCGAAGTTTTGGAGGATGTGGGACATTGGCATGTTTACGAGGATGTTCAGGGTGTGAGCGGTGCTGTTTCTGCATTTCTTTCCAATTGATCAAGCTGAGGTCTTGCCTTCTCTACTATGATCAGTAGCATATAGCGAATCTAGTGGCGTTCCTGTTGAAAGGTACTCGCCGCTGTAAGCTCAAGATACAACCCTGCTGATGACGCTGGGGACGGAAGGCGAGCAACACACGCACAAGGTTATTTGATCAAGAATGAGTGTCAAAAGCCCGCGTTGACGTAGACCATCCCTCAGATACCAATAGGTAGTATTAAGGCTGAACTAAACATAGGTGAAAGCGTAAAGAAGAAACTCTAGTATTCCTTTCTACGTCCTCCTCGAATTTATATTTTGACAAACTTGGCAAACGTAGACAAATAATACGAACCATACGCTCCTTCCCTTCCTCTTTCACCATACATCAACAAAGCAGCTATAGCGTTTCACACACTTCTAATCACGTCTCTATGCTATAACATCTGCTTCTCCTCCTACCATCTCACCACCATGGATTGTGGCTTTTGGCAGATGATAAAAGGCTAAACATGACTCGACTAGTTTACATATCTAGCATCCTTCTACCACCTCATAAGCTACTACTGAAGCCAAAAGGTTTGGTGCTCCTCGATTTTTTGTCTCAAGATCTGTCGATATCGGAGGGATGAGTGGGTTGTGCCAGTTATTCATCTCGGTCCGTGTTGGGATTGAGGTGTTGTGGAGTCACTGGCTGTTTGGAGAGTCTTGGAAGGATCTTGGAAGGAAGTGGATACTATTCTAGGGAAGGGAAAGAGGTGGTACGAGTGAACTTTTGCGTTAATACTAAGATCTTAGAGAAATGTGGTATATTTGAATCATGTACAAAGAAACGAGGTAGTGTGGTATGGTATATAATCGCAAAAAGAAACGGGCTGTAAACAACAGCCGGACAAGAAATCGCTGGATATCGAGAACAAAAAGATGGACATTAGAAAAGCAAAGATCAGAGCCTCATACGGGTGAATCATGCTGAGTTTGCCGTAACAACGCTCTGGATGGTTTCTTCATCGGTGATGACGCACCCACAATCCCCGTCGTCGAGTCTGCTGTGCTGCGACCACAGTCACTCCGATTGTCTCCTCCACTGCTTCCACTACTGCCAGGCTTTGCAGCAACGGCTACACTGCTTACCGCCCATGCCTGCGCCCAAGGCCCACTGTTCCCCGTCATTGAATTGTTTTCCCTCTTCAAACTCATCGTATCCTCGGACACGTGAATCTCCGTATGGCGATGGATGCCCTCAAAGTCATCGGGGTCCGGCATGAGTAGATCCAAATCTATATCATCATGACGAGGCTTCTTGCGCGGGACCAAAGTTTCCACTCTGGTGTGTGTTGTAGTATAGGTAGGTGTGTACCCATTATAGTTGTTATAAGTGTTTTTCCCAGAGAAAGAGCCCAGAGAGCGGAGTTTGAAAATTCGGCGCAAGAGAGCCCATACGAAGGCGGCGTTTGCGGTAAGCAATGCTGTTGAGGATTCTCGCACATACCAGAATGTCCATTGTAAACCAAAAGGCTGGTTGAAACTGTATACTTTGTTCAAGATGGCGCAGATGATGACGAAAGTTCCCAACGAGAAGATTCCCACAATGGCGATTTTTTTCCTCAAGGGAAGGCGGGTTTTGATGAACATGGGGAGGGCAACGGCTAATATCATGGCGTCTGAGCTGATGTTGAATACTGCATTGGTGATGAGGTGGTTTGTTGCAGCCGTGCATTGTGTGGTTGAAGGTACAGCCCAGTACATATTGAACGGCCTACACCAGACTCCAAAGTAGAGGATTTCCATGACGACCCAGCTGATGCCGACGTAGAAGAAGAGTAGCTTGATGGCAAGTCTTTCCCAGGTGCCGACTGTAAGGCGACGATAGAGGAACAGCAGACATAGCTTTTCGCACCAGACGGTCATGATTTGACATTGTTCCACAACAAGTACCAGTTTAGAGCCATATTGGCGGTCGTGAATCTGATTGGAGGTGAGGGCGTCGACATCAAAGCCCGGCGGTAGTAGGTTGGAGTCGGACTGGGCGACAATGTTGATGGTGACAATCAGTGTGGTGTAGAAACCCATGGCGATGATGGTGATATAGTCATCGGCTTGGAATCGTCTGACCGTGCCGAGGTTCAGGTACCTCGAGATCCTGAAAAGAAATGTACAGTCAGAACTATGTTATGGATGACAATAAGGGTCGCAAGGGCTGTATTCACATTCGACAAATAACACATGACACCACAAAAGTCCACCAGATCCACGTCTCTGCTTTTAGAGGTACCATAGTGACGAATTGATAAGAATGAGACGGCGTGAGGGCGGCGCGGCTTCAAGGATATTCTTGAGGCGAAAGTGCAGTCCCAGCCTTTCGCTCCCTGATCATATCGCGGCTACCGCAAAGCCAGAGTCCAGAAGAAACGAACGGTTCGACAAAGGTTACAACAAGCACAGAACAAACGGGCAAAATGTCAGCAAAAAAACAGTAAGGACGTGAGATTGCCCAAAAACGCAGAAGTGCGGTGGGAGTTCGAAGGATTATCAACTGTCCGGGACCCTAACTGCGAAGCTTATTCCCTACCTAAGTCCTAATTCGAGAAGAACTCTAGCGTCACGCGTACCCACAGCGTCCAGGGCCAGTAGAGATGTACATCCGCTGAATGGGGACTTTACAGAGGGTATCTCGCCACCAAACGTGCGATAAGGACATCGTTGGCTTTTGCCAAGCGCATCTGGCTTGGAGCTCTATATCAAGGGATCTCGCCTTCGGTCGACCCTAGAGAAACTGCTGAGTGATGCTGCAGCTGTGAGAATATTTACCAGCAGCCTTAAGAAAATTTCGGCATCCATTGGATCTACAATGCAGCCCGATGACAACGTTCTCATTCAGATTGCAGGGCGTTGGGTCGGAGAATCAGGGCTCGACAGCCAAAAAGAAGGCAACACCAGACGAGAGGATCCACGTCCGCGGCGCAGGAAGGATGCGTGGATAAGATCCGAGAACGGAGCACCTGCCAAGAGCTTCTTTAAGCTCCAGACCTGTCATTTGCATCCTTCGAAGCACATATATCTCAAACTGATATCGAGAAGAAGGGCATTTGGAACAATGCCAAATCCCCAAGATACAAAGGCCGTTGATATGGTTGTTGCGACACACCGGTGTGGCCTTCTCCAGTTGCGGCTCGCCCCCAGCCGTTGTGACGCGATCTGTCAGAGTTCGGTCAGCGCGGCTGAAGAAGATCATTCCGTTGCTCCGAATGAAGAGATACACATGTGCCTGCCTATTGACTCGTGTCCAAGGCATCCTCGGAGGTGATGCCAATAATTCATTTGTTCAGAGTTAAGCCACTATCTTTGAAATCCTTCGTGCTGCATGGTCAGAGTCAGGAACAGGGTCGGACAGGGTTGCTTCGCCCCGCACTGTCTGGATGCTCATCTTATTAAAGCGACGAAAACGGCATCCGCGAGACATCCGCTGGAAGGGAGCAACCTAGAAAGTAGAGACTCATTGAAAGCCCTAAAACACGCAAAGGACAACTTCTTCTGGACACCATCGCGGAAAGTAAAAGAAAGTGGTAATGATTATAACGCCCAGTGTGGGAACTCTTCAGATCCCGACCAAGACGCCGTGTGAAGTGTGTGTACCAATGTGTTGACCCCTCAAGTTTCCCATTCACGCCATCGCTTCAATGCAAATATGCCCTTTTCGCTTGCCCATGCCTGAGTCTACTTGACACGGTCAATGTAATCTTGAGTAGGTTGCTCATACTCCTGAGACAGGTAATTGCCTGCGTTCTTGCTGAGCCATTGGGTCATCTTGTGCAGCTCCTCGCGCAGACGGCTCACAGCTTGAGAGTCCATGTTGGTATGGGCAATCAGATCTGGCATGGATACTGAGGTTGTTAGTCGAGTCATGAACAATCACCAAGCAATACATACCGAAGAGACGGCACAGGTGCTCCACTCCATAGATGTCAGTAGGAAGCTTGCCGGTCAAGTCGCCAGTGCCCTTGTTAAGCTGAGCGTGGATGTCGGACCATTGGGGACGCTCAAAGCGATACAGCAGGATACGTCCTATGCTCTTGTTGAAGTATTCCTTGACGCCAGCGATCACTTCCTCGAGGATATCGGCCTCGGCACTGCCCTCTCTGCGTTTAGCACCCTCGGATGCAGAGTAGTCTGCAAGGAACTGTGCTACCGGAGTCTTTGAAGGCAGCGGGACCAGTCTGTTTTCTCTGGTCACCTTCTCCCAATCGTCAACGAGAATGGCCTTGAGACTATCAGGCATGAAAATCTTGATCGAAGGTCGACGCAGAAATTCGTCCTCCTGTTTTTATGGTCAGCAATCGATTCTGGAGACGTCATTTTGACACGACAAAGCCAGTCAAGATTTGAGCACATGTTGGCAAGGCTGTTGCTGTCGCGAAAAAGGAAATCGTTGGTGCAAACAATTCCGCGATTGTCTGGCGAGGGGCAGACCTCCACACCAAATCACACCTCCCAACCACGCAAAATTCGCAAACACGCAAAATCATGTAGAAAACATTCACTGACCTTGTCGATTCCTTCATACTCTCGTCCACGCTTGGTTCCGCGGGTAGGTGCTGCTGCTGGAGCTGTCCTTTCTTCGCTGCCTCTAGCAGATCCAGTGTTGAGATCACGCTTTCTGGTCACGGTCGCAGTCATCGGTTTTGCTGCAGCTCTGCGTTGTGCGTTCATTTCTTGTCTCAAGTTCTTGGAGAGCTCGAGGTTCTCGTCGTTGTACTTGCGCAAGCGGTCTTGAGGAACCCAGTCATCCCACCTGTACAGAATCAGCACAATTCGGGCCCGCAAACGCGCAAACCAAAACACATTCTGATCGAAAGCAGAGCTTTGAACGGCAAAACAGTGATAGATATATTCACACCACTGTTGCGATGGAGGACAGGTGGAAAAGATGGAAATTGTGATGATGTTGTGGGTGCTGG
Source organism: Aureobasidium sp. EXF-12298 (assembly GCA_024195555.1). NCBI lineage: Eukaryota > Fungi > Ascomycota > Dothideomycetes > Dothideales > Saccotheciaceae > Aureobasidium > Aureobasidium sp. EXF-12298. The sequence continues at coordinate 17,828 of SWBJ01000182.1, read as the reverse complement.
GGACCGAAAGGACTACCACAGGGGACATTTTGCTGTGCAGAGGGGTGATGAATGTTTGCGGAGGTCACAAACTTACGTGTTCTTCCAGCCCTTGTAGTGAACCTTGTACTCGTAAGGTGATTTCTTGTCATTTTGATCAGTGTGTCGCGAGTCGAGTACTTTTGCTTCATAGAGCAGTTCGTGATGGAAGCAAAGCGCCTTTTCGTCTTTGCCATACATGGGGCCTGGGGCAGCGGGTGCCATTGTGGGAATTGAGAGTCGGAGTTTTATTCCGGCGGTGAGATGATTATTGTCGAGTGTGAATGAATTGAGATCAAATCTCAAAGTTGGTCGATAGATGTTTGGCGGAAGTGGTCTGGAGATTCAATCAAGGAGGAATTCGTGAAAGCGTGTCAAAGCTTGGACCTCCGCGTTACAGTCTTTCCAAGTTATAACCGTCCTCTCACAACTACCTTACCGGCGTTGTGCAATCTGTTCTAGTCGTCTAACTGGGCAGTGAACATACATGGTACAGCATACAATGAGAATGAGGGGAATTTCTGTTACGTTACAGCGGCGATGCACTTTCTAACTACTCTTCTTATCTAACATTCTAAATGCACTCTTCCCGACGGCATATCTGTGTCCTCGTCGCCCCAGTCTTAATCTAACTTGGTCTTGATACCAAAGACTCTGTCAAGAAGGCCCAAGAACATCGATAGCATAAACGCCACTGGTGGCAAGGACAAGAAGAAATGCAGTAGACGCGCGAATCTCATGATCCACACGATTGCGGTTCGCAGTGCATGATCCTTCATGTTTAGCTGAGGGGCTTGACCTCGCGAGAACGTCGAGTCTCTGAACTCGAATGGCAGAGTTGCTCCAAGGTGATCGATTGCGACCTTGAGGCCACTGCTGAAGCCATCCTCGTGGAAACCATATTTAGTCCAAGCTCCACAGTAACTGATACCAGATGTGTTCTGGATCTCGTGCATCCTGTTTTGCGACCTAACAGCTGCTGGTGTATACAGAGGGTGTCTGTAGATAAATTTGCCTTGGGTCTTTTCCGGCGCAGGCTCGTGAGGAGGGTTCATTGTGACAAGTACAGGGCCAAACTTAGACTCCGGAATATGCTGCAAGAGATTCATCCAGTACGTCAAGCTCACGCCAGCTGGATGTTCGAGCTTGGAAGGGGTAGAAGTCGTCAGGTAGTTCCAGGCTGTGAACACCGGTCTTCTCAACGGCATCAATGAGAGATCTGAGTGGAGGTACGCGACATTCTCGGAAGTCTGGAATGCACCAAGAATCTCTTCTTCCTTTTCTGACGGTGGTACTCTCGACTTGGCGGCGAGAAGAGGTAGAATATCGTCTCCGTGGCAAGCCATGATGACATGATCGAAGGTCGACGACTCCTGTGTGCCACTCAGTGGACTCTTGTAGCTGACTTCGACTACGTTCTTGCCATTCTGGTTCATTCTTGTCACACCAGTGATGGGAGTCGAAGTGTGGAAATGGAATCTTCTTTTGTCAGAGCTGCGTACAATGGCGTCAATGTACTTCTGGGAGCCGTGCTTGATGGTCAGCCAATCAGGTCGTGCTGCGATGCTCGATAATAGATGGTGGTTCCACATGAAGCGAACAAGAGTCAGTACAGGAAATTCCAGACTGGTCTTGTCTGGTGATGTGCTCCATACTGCAGCGGTCATTGGAATGAGGTAGTCATCCTTGAAAGCTTGAGAGTAGCCTTCTTCCTCTAGGTAGTGGCCAACAGTCTGATCGGTGCGTGAAGAGTCATTATCTGTAAGAAGATCAAGCGCAAACTGATTGAAGCGGATGATATCAAAAATCATACGCCACATCTTTGGCTTGAAGATGTTTTCTCTTTGAGCAAAGATACCTTCACCAGAACCAGACCATTCGAATTCACCATGGTTGCGAGAAACGCTGAAGGTCATCAAAGTAGGGACAATATCCACTTTGACGTGGTTCAAGAATCTGATTAGGTTTGCTGGTGAACATCAGTAATGGGGTCTTGAAGAAGACAAGTATGGTTGGTGGGACGAACGATATGTGGCAGAGTTCATGACAATGAAGCCAGTGTCAACAGGTGTGGAGTGTTCGCCATGCGTAAATGTTTGAGTGTTTGTATGACCGCCCAAGCGATCTGATTTCTCGAAGATATGGACTTCATGGTCAGTGTTTTGCAAAGCCCATGCCGCACCTAAGCCGGCACATCCGCTGCCAACGATGGCTACGCGCTTTTTCTCTGTTGAAAGCATTGGAGAAATAGACTGGAGCAACAAGAATCAAAACAGACGATCGGAAGAATGTCAAGTCTACTTTCTAGAAGGTATTAGAGTACAATGCAGAGGAAGGTTTCGCCGGGCGAGTCGGGTTGAACACGGGCACTCGGGCAGAACGCGTTTCGGTAGAGGGCGGACGTGAGGCGTTTGATCTTAAGCGTCATCAAGGAAGCACTGGCCGCCGTGGACCCATCCTTCCGCCAGCAAGGTTGTGCCAAGGTAAAAACTCATGATATGGCTACTAGATCCACAGACCGGAGCAGTCGGCAGTCTTGAGAAGGTGGAATCAGGATTCATTCGGGATATGGAACGAATATTGTTCCGCAAACATGACAAGAGATGAGCTTTGAAGAAAGAAAGAACGAGGGACCGAGGTGGCCGCCTTGAGACCGCCGAGAGTGGTCCAAGCTTGGTGCCAACATCATCGTCCCTTCCCCGACTTGATGCACATGCAATACCACAAGCAATCACAACCAAACTGAACACGATTCGGGATACTCTGTCCTCTCTCACCAGAAACCACACAATCCGAAAACCACTGCGATTCAATTTATCAACCACGCGCACGCCAAACGCCCTCTGTACATAGCACAGTCCGCGCCATACCACATCTCTCACACACATCATGGCCAACCCACTGGATACCGATGCCGGATCTGAGCTCTTCAGCAACTATGAAGCCGAGCTCAAGCTTGTTCAGGCCGATTTGAACCAGAAACTGGACCAGCTGCCTGAACTTTCAGGCGAAGAGCGCAAGGCTGCCATCGGTCGCGCTCAGCGTTCGCTGGAAGAGGCTACTGAGATCGTGAGTCGACCTCTGAATTGGCTTGTACTACCTCCTGCTGACCTTTCCTCGCAGTTGGACTCGATGCGATTGGAGAAAGAGAATCTGCCCGCAAACCAAAAGACCAAGACGAACCAGCGCTTCCGCAATTACACTCACGACATCGACATGGCCAAACAGAAGCTTAAAGGCCTGTCAAGCGACAAGTCTGCTCTCTTTGGAAAACGCTACACCGACAACCCTACCAACGACGATCAGCTCGAGCAAAGACAACAACTCCTGTCAGGCACCGACAGACTTGACCGTTCAAGTGGCCGTCTACGCGAAAGTCAGCGTATCGCTCTCGAAACCGAAGACATTGGCCGCAATACTCTTGCCGACTTGGCCAGACAACGAGAAGTTATTGAGCACACCAGAGGCACTCTTCTCGAGGGCGAAGGCTACACCGACAGAAGCAACAAGACACTGAAGCAGATGGCTCGTAGGTAATGCTGATCCTCTTCCTCCAATGATTGCTCGGCGACATCGAACTAACACTGACCAGAATGGCTACGAATAAAATAATCACCATTGCCATCATCACCGTCCTGGTCCTCTTGATTCTTGCCGTCATCATCAGCAAGTTCAGATAGGTGTCCACGCCCTAACACGATATCACTTTTACTTTCTTGTCTCTACTTTGTTTGGTTGGCTTTCATGGGCGCACACGGAGCTCGGGCAGGCACCGCTTTGGAGTCAAGTCGTTTAGTCACGACCACATAATACAGTCTTCTCTTGCATTTACCCTCCATCTATAGTTTGGCTTGCTTGATATACTTGCTCAAGAAACCAACAACAGCGGCGTCCACCTCTTTGGCTTTGGTATAGTTCAGGTAATGAGGTCCACCCTCAATCACCTGCAGCGTTGCATCAGGACTGTTGACGAAGAGCTTGATCTCCTCTTCGGCATTGGCCACACTATACACCACATCCTGGTCACCGTGTAGCCACAGCACTGGGACGCGTATGTCGAAGAGTCTGCCTTGCAAACCATCTCTGTCCCGCAGGTTGATGGCACACATTCTCGCACGTCTGCGCCCATCATCACCACCCCAGTTCTTCTGAATAGCCTTGACCCAGAACTCTCCGTCTTCGGTCGGAATATCTTTGCCGAAGCCTGAAGCGTTCATGAAATGGCAGAACTCTTCTGGAAGTGTAAAGTCTGGTGTGCTTTCGTTGCTTGTCCATCCCTCAATCGAAGGGGTGAGGTTTTGTTTTGCGTCCCAGCAACCGAGTTTTACTGTTCGTTCGTTCTCGGTATCCATTGAGGTTCCCAGAGGAATTATACCCGCAACCTGTGTGATTTTGCTATTAGTTGTTTGTCTTTTGATGACCTTTGACACCAATCATCACTTACCTTTTCAGGTGCCAGCAATGCCATCCTCACAGTCTGCCAACCACCCTGACTAGTTCCCAAGACAAATACCTTACCCTTAATCTCCAACTTGTCCAAAACTTGCAAACTCATTACCGCACTGTCCCAGTATGTGAAATTCTCAACCTTTGCTCTAGTTTGGCCATGGCCTAGTAATTCAATGCCAAGCAGATTGACCAGATTTTTGAGTGAGGTGTTTTGGTATTGATGTCTGTAAAGGTCTGCGCCTGTACCGAAAGAATTGCAGAGTACGAGGGTGGGTTTGGAGGGATCGTATGGCTCTGGCATGTAGGTACTTGCTTCTATACCCCCGAGATGGGGTACCTGAACGATCTTGGTTGTGACTGGTGTGATGGTCATCTTGGCTGGTATGGTGGATGTTGTTGTAAGAATTCAAGATTGGAGATATGGAAGGAGGATATAGTTATTCTGGCTCTCCTCCTATGATCGGCATTTGACGCTAAATTCTGCTTACTGTTCCGTCTCTGTTGATGTTCTCCACTTTCTACTATATGCTAGCCAGGGAGCTTGATACAACGGAGGAGATGTTTGACCGAGGTTGTTGAACATGGACCGAGCGTCGGTTTGGAACAACACCTCCAACGCCCTCAGACCTTGGCAACTGTATGTAGCACCAGCGCGTCGATTGTTTGCTGCTCTGCCTCGTGACCAATCTTCCATCCAGACACTTATGAGGGCGCCGCTGTGCTGTCGTTGAGCTAGATCAATGTCAGCGGCCTCTCTCAGCAAACGACATCTCGCAGGTGTTTCATCAGTGATCAGCTACATTCCAACCATCAATCGTTCAATCATCAGAACATAGAGACCCCAGCAGATGGCACCCTCCGCCTTCTATGCCAGTGGCTTCAATGCCTTCGGTCAACTCTTCCCCGAGTCGGACAAGGACCTGACTGAGCCCACAGAGCTCGTAAACTTACAGGACGGCGACAATACCAAACTCCTCTTTGCTGGTTGGAGCGAGACAACTTTCTGTCAGCAAGGCAAATCCAAAAGCACTGGATCAATCCTGAGGCTTGGTAGCACCAAGATCACTCAGGAAGCTCCATTGCCCGATCTCGTCACTGGATTCGGGGATCACAATAGCCTTCTCGGCGTGCTCAGTCGCAAAGGGGGTGTTGCTTTCACCGAAGAGAATCAGGTCGAAGCTCACACAGCAACCACAGACTCATTATCGGATGATGAAGCACCAGGTATTGCATACCTAGCTGTAGCAGGCAACGGCCATGTTGCTGTTATCCTCACATCTGCCAGTTCACCTCGGAGCAGCATTCTGGAGTTCACATCTTTCGACAAGTTTCGTCAATGGTTCGACGATGAGGTCAACGATCTTCATGGACCTACCTTCAGTCATACCGTTCCAGTACGGGTAGCTCAATTAGTCGCCAATGTCACTGGCTTTGTGTGTCTGACGCAAGATGGCAATGTCTATACCTGGGGCGATGCAAGACACAGCTCGCTAGGCCGCAGCGTTGCTGAGACAGAAGCCAAAAGTCCAGGTTTAGTGGAGTCTCTCGCTGGTATTCAGATCAAGAAGATTGCGGCTGACGGTTGGATGACAGCAGCATTGTCGGAAGATGGTGCGGCGTATCTCTTCGGCACAGGCACACCTGGAACTCGACACTCGCTCTCTTGTTTGGATGGGTTGAACTCAATGGAAGCAGCACTGGTCGAGATCGAGGAAGATGGAGAGCCCTTGGACTTCCTGGATGTTGCTGTGGGTGATGGTCACGTCCTGCTGCTGGCTCAGGATAATCGTGTCTTCGCTGCTGGAGACAACCGCAATGGTCAACTAGGCCTTGGTCAGAAGGCCTCGAGTTATGCTAAAGACTGGCTGGAAGTCATCATACCGGATCAACATCGCTGCGTTGCGGTCTTCGCAGGCCCAAAGTCATCATTCTTCCAGGTTACTGAGAGTTGAGCCATCTGACATCAGGAGTTGCTTGAGAAGGTCACTGGAAAAGCATACGCGTCTTTCACCGGCTGAAGCCTCGCTTAGTTGACCAATACACTGGCTGTCTTTATGGTATTTTGCCAAGGCGAGTTGCTGGCGTGGTTTACCTCACAAACACGTGGTGTATCCCACAACACGGCGTTTATCTCACAACAAGGTTTCCACCACCCGTCCACCTCAGTATCTCCATCAACACATCAGTATCCCGTTCTTTGTCCGCAAACATGAACATGGCTGGGGCTACAGAACTTCAGCACATGCTATTCATGCATGCAGAAGCAGTTGCTGGCACAAACCGACTCCAAGCCATAGCAACTGACGCCGCCCATGATCACGTGCGCACTTGTGCAGTGTGCATCAAAGACCAGTCCTCGGATGCCTTCCCTGTCGTCAACAACGATCACCATGATCACGAAGGCAACGTCTGCAGAAGATGTTTCAACCGCTACATCGTTGGACATATCGATGCAGGCGATGCTCGTATCAGCTGCGCGGAGTGCTCAGAGCGCCTGAATTATGAAGATGTTCAGAAGATCGTCTCCAAGACATCCCTTCTGAAGTATGACAAAGTCATGTTGAAGGCATGCGTCGAGGAAGATCCAGACTTCCAATACTGTGTAAGTACATCAGAGCCTTGCGAGACTACCATCAACGAGGTGCCCCGTTCTGTAACTTGGTAACATGTTGCTGACTATGTCCATCTATAGATGTCTGCCAAATGTAAATCTGGACAAATACATGTCGGAGGTCACGAAGTGCCCATCTTTCGCTGCAACGCTTGTGACCACAAGCAATGCATGAGTTGCGACATTCCTTGGCACGAAGGAGAGACCTGCGACGAGTATCAGGCTCGTCACGACAAAGACACCGTCAAGACTGAAGCCATCATCCGCAAGACATCAAAGGCCTGTCCCGGAGGCTGCGGGGCAAGAATCGAGAGAAACGGCGGTTGTCCCCACATGCTTTGTAAGTTTTCCCCATGATTGCACATGAGTGCGCCTCAATCTTGTATAATGGCTGACACGTGGTTTATAGGCACAGAATGCTCTACTGAGTTCTGCTGGAACTGTCTGAGTGATTGGACAGGCCCTGACGCACACCAAGGATGTGCCGTCAATACTCATGCTACCCGTGAGGCACCCATTCCTCCCTCCGAAGAGATAAAGTACCGTCGCGAGATGCGCAAAGCTCGTCAGGACCTCCGCGACGACGAGAACGAGGAAGCATTCGCCCTCATCATGGACACCACCACGCCTTGTCCCAAGTGCAAAGTTCGCATCGAGAAGGACGGAGGCTGTGACCACATGACTTGCTCTCAATGCTCATACCAGTTCTGCTTCCAATGTTCAGCCAACTACGCGATGATTCTGCAATACGACAACCGCCGTCACAAACGCAGTTGCGTTTACTACGCTGCCCCTGTCACCGACCACGCCATGCCAATCAAGACAGCTATCATCAACCCCGACAACCACACCCACGGCGTCGAGCATTCCACAATCATTCCTGTCGCCTCAGCTAAGCCCCGCGCTGTCGGCAAATCTACTTCGAAGAAGAAGCCCACAGGCATCACAAAGAAGATTGTCGTCACAAAGAAGAAGTCCGCCGTTGCAAAGAGAAAGTCCGCCATTACAAAGAGAAAAGCCAACGTTGCAAAGCGTGCCATCGCAGCACCCATCGTTCGCCGCGGCACTCGCACTGGACTGCGCAGTTCGACTGTTGTAGCTAGCGGTCCCGTAACTCGCTCACAGACTACCGCTCAGCGAGTGATTCGTTAGTTTTCTAGCTGGTGGTGGCTGGGTTTGAACTAACTCCTTCTGTTCCGGTCGGAACTTGGTTCACGATTTTGTAATAATAAGTAGTGCAGTAATGAAATCTTCACTCTTCGAATCAGGCTATCTGTGTTGTTGGTTTGTCTCGCCTTTTCCCTGTAGGATGGATTCGAGTCGAGGTCCACTGGGTAACGTGATACCTCCATGATGTTTCGTTTAACATCACTACAAGTTGAGGTAGTATAAGATTCTGGATATTCATAATCATCTACTCATCACTCGTCTGCTCATACTCATCAGCTCACACCTGTACGCCCGTGCCTATATAGTCATACTCATCTGCTCATACTCGTATACTCGTATACTTTCCCTGTCTCTTACGAGTGTGGGTTTATATCATCAAATTGTTGAGACTGTAGAAGCCATACGTCTGATTCGCGTAAATTGTAAGATAACATCACTATGCTCCCTCACTTCCTGATTCCATCATCTTCTCGTTATTTCGTTCCCTTGTCCTCTTATTATCTTAACACGTAAGTGTTATCAATACTATCGCTGCATATCTTTCTTGTTTCCGTCGCTATATCTTACCGCACCGGTCTAGTCTTCATTGTGGTCGAAGCACGTTCATAATCGAGACCACCATCAAACTCAGAGCCATAGTCCATAAGATCGTACTCGAGATCATTGACGTCGCCGACGTAATTACAGCGGCGACGGGCTTAGAACTCTTCGGCGCTTTCCTCATCCTTACATTGTCCTGTCGGGCAAGGCGTCCTGTCTCGAAGATGGCGACACGCTCAGAGCTAGAGAGGCCAACATCATGGCGCGTGAAGTCAGCAAGAGTGATGATAGCGTAGGATCCAGACGCACCGACTAGCTGGCATAGGTGGCGCAATTGTGTGACCCAACTTCACGCGACGACCAGAATGATCGACTGTTCTTGAATCCGCAATCAACCGATGAAAGCGCTCCTGATTACCATGTAAGGTGTCGACACTCCGAATCAAAAGCACACTCCGACCTCAATAGCGTAAGAGGGTATTCATAAGATTCGGGAAGGTTGATGCGGTGGCATAGTGGTTCTCGGATCTGTCAAGGCTTGCTTCCTTTTGTTCCTGAGTAAAATGTTATCGAGTAGTAGACTCAGATATTGGTACGCTACGCACGTGTTTCTATCAAGGCAGACCGAAACCATCTTGCAAGATGTAACTAAAGCTCATGATGCGTCCGTTCAGTAAAATATATGTGTTATAGAAATCTTTAACAGATGTTAGAATGATTTGGTAACATTATTATGGTTTGATTGGGAGCAGCATACTCGATTTTGACGGAGACTGGTCACTGTGGGTGTGACCCTGGACTCGAGCCTAGAACCACGATATCTGGGTCAAACGACCCACTCGCTTTGATTCTGGCATCTTCACGATATGAAGCTGGATAGAGCTAGAAATTGGGTAGTGATTGGTTACTTAGCACATAGATCTGGCAATGTTGTTGTGCTTTCGAGATCAGCAAGGTCATACGCTAAGTTCACATTGAAAATAACCAAGACATCATCACTTTCCACACCAAATCTACTCTCAACATGTTATACATGCGACTTTCAAAAAGATAGTCTAGACATCTTCTTATGAGTCTCACACCTCGGTAAGTGGAGAGGTTGAAACGAAATATATCGCGCGCGTGCGGTTTCTGCATTGAGCAATCCATGCAAGCGGTCAGACGGTCAGCGATCTGCAATGCTCTTCCTGCGGGGAGAGGGAATCCCAAACTGCTCGCAACCTCGAATTTCCCTTCATTTCCCTCCATTTTTTCCTTTCTATTCTTTTTGCTAGCAGATGTGATGGAAAAATATCATGGCATTTGATAGCAGACACTCGAGTATTCGGTCTATTCAAGCAATCGTGATATCTCAAGAGCAGAAACAGCAAGTATCCTGTTTTGTAAACATTTGCACCCCATCACACGTGCGACCCAGTAATCACCCACAAGCTTCCCAAACAGCGGTTCGCAGGGCGCCGACTGGCAATAATACGTGAGAGTGAGAGATTTTCTTCCCTTGCATAGCCACCACAACCCCCCACCAAACAAAGGAAGGTCAGAATCCAAAGCAGCAGCAAAAACGGTTGGTGGTAGAATAATTCGCGCATGCCAAACAAAGAGAACGTCGGGGCGGCTGTCTGCAAGCAAAGCATCAATAATTCGCGCATTCGCATCGCATGTTTACATACCATACCCAAACTCCCACGCAGCGGGGAGGCGCAAGCAGAGACGCCATTACAAAATGGGTAGGTGGTGGATTGTGGTGATTGTCGTTCTCGAGACATATGAAGTCTCAAGGAGCACATGGCCAAAAATGGTTTAGGCAATTAAGGAGTTTCGTGGTTCATGTGGTCCCGTATGTTGTATGTAAGAGGATCCTTTGATAACCAGAAAAGGGTCCCCCAGCAAAGAAGAGGCTCTTGAATGATGGCACAGCAGGAATAGCTATATATCTCTTTTCCGTTTCCATTGTCCTGGGTTCTGCACTCCTCTCTTCTTCATACTCTACTCTCTCCCTTTGCTTTTCGACTCGAGTCTACACAACTGAGGTTCGCCCTTTGTTCGCCAAGTAGCTCAATAGAGGTTTCCGCAGCTATGGCTTCTAATGTTCAAGAGGTGGAGATGTCGGAGCAGAAGGTTCCTCGTATTACCTATGCCGACGATGTAGAGGACCGTCCTCGTACTGCGGCGAGACCTTCGCGTCGCATGTCTACTGACTCGATGTCGATACGTTCGATATCGCGTCAGAGATCGGTTGACCCGTCGCTGGTTCTGCCACCGGCATTTAGAACTCTGTGAGTAATTCGTCTTCTGATGGATGACAGCGACTGACGATCGGTCAAGATCATTCGATGTCGAACAGACTAAATCGAGAAACGATGCGCCGGTCAAGAGTGCACTGAAAGGAGCAGACAAAGGTTCAAGTGGTAAGAGCAATACAATGCTTGTACCGATAGCATCAATACTGACAGACCTGATAGACTTTAGCACTTACGACCTCCACACCATCCCCCTCGAAGAAGTTTTTGAGCGATTCTCAAGTTCACCCACGAGTGGTCTAGGTGTAGACCAAGCTATGGTCCTGTTAAGAGATGTCGGCCTCAACAAACTTACCGCACCACCATCGAATTGGCTCAAGAAGACAGTGACATACCTGTTCGGAGGCTTCGGGTCCATCCTGTTCGTCGCAGCCATCATGGTGTTTGTCGCATGGAAGCCTCTTGGTGACCCTCCGGCACTTGCCAACCTGGCTCTTGCTATCGTCTTGGTACTCGTATGGCTGATCCAGGCAGCTTTCAGTTTCTGGCAAGACTTTTCGAGTGGTCGTGTCATGGCATCGATAAACACTATGCTTCCCGATCAAGCAATGGTTCTCAGAGAAGGTAACTGGGCTAGTGTCGAGGGTACCAAACTCGTTCCTGGCGATGTCATCAAGATCACCATGGGCAACAAAATCCCTGCCGATGTGAGATTCTTCGACGTCTCCTCGGATGCACGTCTGGATCGCTCTATCTTGACCGGAGAGGTCAAGCCCTTGGTTGCGACCGTCAAGTCTACCGACGTCAACTTCTTGGAGACTGCAAACATTGGTCTTGCTGGAACTAACTGTACTACCGGTACACTGTACGGTGTCATCATCAGCACAGGTGATAACACTGTCTTCGGAAAGGTATGTTTCTTACGACTTTGGAATCAATCACGATGCTGACTTGTGGAAGACCGCAAGACTTACCAGTCACGCCAAACAAGGCATGACCCCGCTCCAAAAGGAGATTCTCATCTTCGTCGGTATCATCACCGGCTTGATGATCTCTATGATTATCCTCGTCATCATTGTTTGGGCAGCTTGGCTTCGCAAGGACTACCCCGAGTGGATCAACGTTCCCACTCTGATCGTCGACTAGTTGCACCACCGCACGTGTGCGCACGGAACCCTCTGCAGCTCATCTGTCCCCATCGCATCCTTCGACCCTCTCTGTCCCGCGGCCAGGCACGCGATCAACATCCACCAACACCGCACACGCCCGACTGACAGCGGCGCAATGCAATATATCAGTAATACGAGGTCCTCAACAAACCTTGGTGAGGCAGCAACCATCAGATTCGCCTTAAGGTGACGCAGTGCCGGCAGTTGGGCATATGCGATCCTTGCGGTGCTTGTCATCCATCAACAAACAAGGAATTACTTCGACATCTTGGATCCCTCTGTGTGGTCACGTAGCGAAAGCTCTTATGCCCGGAAATGAAAAGTCGGCAAGATAAAGTGTCAACCTTTTCATCTAGGCTGTCGCCAACGAGCATGGTACGCGACGCGAGATGTCGAGCCGACAGCTTCTTTTACACGTCTGGCCTCTTGCGTATTTTTGCTTTGCTTTGCACTGCCTAAAACTCGTGTCTAAATCGCGTTCATAAGTATGCTTACGACGACTGCGATTTTGCCACAGTGTCGCGTGTCATGGCTCGCGAACTCGATCTCCAATTGCAAAACCAGTTTCTACCCGCCAGTCTATCCAACATCTCATGAAAGCTTTGCGGTTCTGGAAGTGCCAATGGACGTTCTGCGAGAGGCATCCCAAGTAGGCCGTGGCACACGTCTTGCGTAGTCGCAGTCGCGGTCGCGGTCACGCTTGCAGTCGCATGAAGCGATTGGCTACATGTCGCGGCCTCAAGATAACCTTTGCAATTGGCTCGCCGACTTGTATCAGAATCCAACGGTCAATGTGCGTATCTTGGTACGGAAAAAAGAATTCCAAAGATGTTGCTCTTGGAGTCTGTACTCCTCAAACCACGCCAGATACATGTGCTACTCAAAACAGGCTGCTGGAAAGCACATCAATTCTTGTAACGCAAATATCCACCGGGAAACTTTCATGTTGCAAGTGAGGTCAACAAGCAGTCTACGGAGTCCGATCTAGCCGCTTTGTTGCATACATTCCCAACTCTACTGGAGTTTGCCTGATAATGGGAGTTGAGAGCGTCCTCAAGATGTAATTCTCGGACGAATTTTCCATGATACTTCGATCAAGAATCAAGTCCTTCCCAGGCCCCATTGAAGCTACCTTGATTGTGAAACAGGAGCCAAAGATATCGCCAATAGAGGTGTCTTCAACAGACACTGACTAGTAAGTCGCTATGCTCCAGGGATCTTCTCGAACCATGGTTATATCAGGTGAGTCTTAGTCGAGAATCGGTCATTTTGGATCCGCAATATCGTGTTTTGGTATTAGAGAATGTCACAGCGACATGGAGTGTTCACCAATACTCTTGTTCTGACCACCTCGTGCATGTGTTCCTCTGTTCCAGTCCTGGACGTCATCGATAGTCTTGTGTTTGAGACTATAGCGATGAGTATGTTGAATAGTATAACTGCTATATCCTATAGAGCCTCTTGAACCAGCATTTTTCGATTGCAATTGCAGTCAAAGACAAACACTTGCAGAATAGCAATATCGTCAAGGAAGCTAAGTGTGACCCAATGTAATACTCTATACAGTTTAACATAACACCAATCCCAAGCGCTACCAAGTACACTATACAAGACACTGTTACAGCACACTCTACAGCGTCTCAAAGAGAAGAAGAGGATATGAAAATAAATGACCTGATTTGCTTAAGACATTTTGTAAACAGTATTCACCTATCCTCGAGACTCCATCTATCCTCATTCCTATTTCATCATTGCAATTACACTCTGACATTCATATGAACCTCCAAAAAACAGCATAAGTGATGAATCTATTTTGCCATGACCGATATGGATAGTGCAGAACGAAGAATTTGTGGCATGAATCGATTCCGAACGACCACAAGGATAAGCAAAAGGCAGACGGTGACAGAATAGAACGGATGATTTACAAAACTGCTAGAACAGCTTGTAGAGACCTCATCGAGAAGGATATGGAGATAAACAGGGTGAAAAAAAAGGATGTTGGGGGTCTGAGGACAGTTGGATGTAGATGTGATACTTTCATCTCTTAGGGTGGGGCCAAGATATCAAGAAACCTTACTTTTTTGTTGGCGAAGATGAATAGTATCATGATTAGCATCTTTCCCTTAAAGATTGGAGATGGTTTCAAGGTTGAACATTGTAAAGATTTTTTTTCAAAATTGTCTAGAGTAAGCAAAAACTACACAAAAACCATAGAACCCCCTCTCAACCTCTCAATCATGCTTTTTGTTTTCCTCTTTACACAACATCAAACAACCCCTTCAGATGCTTAGCAATCAAATTCCACTCATCCTTACTAACTTCATCCCTATAAAACTCCTTCAACGTATCAATAGAAGCTCTACTAATATGCGAATACAAGACCATTTTATCTTCAAGCTGGCGGCCATAGGTAGGTTGATTGGAACCTTCAATCTTGACTGCCACAGCAGGTTGTCCCTTTTTGCAGAGCGGGATTTGCTTGTGCTCGCGCTCGATGGAGGTTACTCTGCCCATGGGAATGACTTCTTTGGCGCCGGTGACGGGGTTGATTTTGACGGCTGCGATGGGGGTGTTGACGCGGAGAGCGCCGTCCAACACATCCACACCCACGACGATGGGGTTGGTTTTGTTGAAGACTTGGATGGGGTTGAGGATACAAGGGAACACTGCCAACATTTTACTCTCTTCCTTCTTCTGAGCGGCGATTTCAGCCATGTGCTTGGTGAATTGGTCGAAGAGGTGGTAAATGATGTCTGCGGTGAAAATCTTGACGCCTACATCGTCGGCATAGGCTTGAGCTTCTTTGTCGACTTTGACGTCGAAACAGAGCATTACGGCGTATTGCTTGTGCTTTTCCAACATGGTGGATGCGGTGATGACGTCTCTTCTGTGTACGTTGCCGATGGAGATGGAGCCCACAGGAATTTTCATTTGCTTGAGGAACTCGAGAAGGGCTTCTAGGGAACCCAGGGTAGATGCTTGGACAGTGACACCACGGCCAGAGGTGGAAATCTTGCTGAGCAGGTTCTCGAGATCGGACATGACGTCGTCCATGAGTTCCTCTTCGTCGTCGTCTTCCTTGACCAAGAGCAGACGAGAACCAGCAATGGCGTTCTCGAGACCGTTGGCGGTGATCTTGACACCCAATGCGGCCTTGACTTCCTTGTTGTGGACGTAGGCAGACTTGACACGCAGTTCCTTCATCTCGGCAGGTGTGAGCAGGGCTCTGATGTTGGTAGCGATGGGACCTTCTGTACCGCACAACACGATACGATCACCCTCCTTCAGACGACCGTTGGTAATGACAACATCGATGGTCGTACCGAGACCCTCAATAACCTTGACTTCCAAAACGGTACACTCGACTTCGGTGATGTACATGAGCTGACCAGCCATTCTCTCCTGAGTGAGCTGGGTAATGAGCTTGAGCATATCGGGAATACCCTCACCAGTGTGAGCGGAAGTGGGGACAAGCGAAACGTTACGAGCCATAGACTTGTTCTCGTAGAAGACTTCAGAGTTGAAACCTTGCTCGGCAAAGGCGATCTTGGTCTTCTCGAGTCTGTCGGCAAACTCGTTCTGGACACCCTTGTTCTGCATGGCGAGCGACTCGCGGAAACCGTTGTTGGCGATTTGCTTCCAGCCGTAAAGACGATCGATCTTGTTGAGTGCGACAATGAAAGGTGTCTTGCGGTCTCTAAGCAGTCTCATGGACTCGAGAGTTTGAGGCTCGAGACCGTGCATGATATCGACAACCAGGATGGCAATGTTACAGAGCGAAGAACCACGGGAACGGAGGTTGGTGAAAGACTCGTGACCAGGGGTATCGATGACCAAAAGACCGGGGATCTTGAACTGGAAGGAACCATCAGTGTTGACGACGGCGGTCTTCTTCTCCAAAGCCTCGACGGGGAAGTAGGTGGCACCGATTTGCTGAGTGATACCACCAGCTTCACCTTCTTGAACGTTGGTTTGACGAATCTTGTCCAGAAGCTTGGTCTTTCCGGTATCGACGTGACCAAGAATACAGCAAATGGGCGAACGGAGGTTGTCCTTGGAGGCAGCAGCTCTAGCATCTGCAATGGTCTTTTGACGTCTCTCGGCAGCCTCACGCTTGCGCTGGGCAATGGCGCGAGCATTTGCACTTGCCTCCTCGTCAGAGGACGAGTCCGAGTCGGAATCGGAATCAGAGTCAGAGTCTGAATCGGAGTCAGAATCAGACTCTTCCTTGATGTTAGCCTTCTTGCCGGCTGCACCGTCCTGGATAGCCTTGCCGTTGACGACGGGCTTGACGGTACCGGAAGCCTCCTCATCGCCAGACTCAGCATCCCAGCTGTCCTTGACACCCTCGTTCTCCATCTTCTCGGCCTCAGCCTCCCAGTCTTCGAGCTCATCGGACTCCTCAGCCTTCTTCTCCAGAGCATCAGCTTTAGCCTTCTCAGCGGCCTCCTCAGCAGCCTTCTTTTGCTCCTCGGCGATGCGCAACTCCTCGAGCTTCTTGCGGGCAGCCTCCTCCTCAGCCTTTGCGGCCTCGGCAGCAGCACGCTCTTCAGCAGCCTTGCGAGGGTTCTTCTTCTTGCGATCCTTCTCCTTGTGTACCTTCTTGGTGTCCTCTGTTTCGCCGGAAATACCAGCAACAATGGCACCGCTCTCGAGCATTTGTTGGAGACGAGCTTGTTGACGAGCCTCAGCTTCCTTCTGAGCCTTAGTCTTGTACTTGCCCTCCTTCTTCAGCTGCTCGATCTTCTCCTTTTCCTTTTGCTTCTTGAGAGCCTTGGCCTCTTCTCTAGCCTTTGCTTCCTCGGCAGCATTCTTCTCCTCTTCCTCAGCTCTGGCACGCTCCTCGGCCTCGAGGCGAGCGGCCTCCTCCTCTCTGGCCTTCAGCTCGGCTTGTTGTTTCTGGAGAGCAGCAAGGGCGGGGTTGAGCTTCTTCTTCTTGCCACCAGTTGCAGGCTCGGGGGCTGCTGCTACAGGCTCGACGGCACTGGGCGAAGGGGTGTCTCTGATGGGCTGGGGCTTGGGTGCAGCAGGTACGGCACCGCCTGCCTTCTTCTTGGCTGCGGCCTGGTGAAAGAGTGGTTAGCTCCTGTATCTCTCTAGCATAGCATGCTGCAGCTCACGTTTTCCTTCTTTCTCTGCTTCTCACGCTCCTTCTTCAGCTTTTCCTTTTCCTTCTTGGTCAGAACGCGACCACTGCCATCTTGCTCATCATCGTCGTCGTTGTCGTCCTGTGCGGGCTCGGGCTGCTGCTTGCCACCCTTACCACCCTTTCCTTTCTTAGCAGGTTCCGGGTAGAGGTCCTCATCATCCATGGTGCCCTCCTCGGGAGCCTTGGCGGCGAGGTCGACAGGAGGTGTAGCAGTTCCATCTTCGTTGGCAGCAGCAGTGGGGTCTTCACCAAGCTCAGCTTCCCAGTCGTTATCCTGCTGCTTGCCCTTCTTGCCCTTCTTGTTCTTTCTAGCTCTGAGGGCAGCCATCAGACCGCCAGCGGGAGCAGCATCTTCCTCTGCATCCTCAGCAGCTTCCTGGGCCTTTGCCTCTTGCTCGGCCTGAGCTATGGGGTCGACGGTCTCGCCGAGCTCGGCCTCCCAGTCGTCCTGCTGGGCCTTCTTGTTTCCCTTCTTCTTG